>VMDO01005873.1:0-106793 GCA_007922755.1 Pedetes capensis | reverse complement strand
ATAAATGGACTAGAAATCGCATGTAATTGTTCTAACAAGATAAAAACAAAGACCACTACAGGAAAAGTTTCTATCTTAAACAGAACTGGAACCCAAGGACATATAGAAAAATACTACTAAGTAAAAGATAGAGAAGACTTAGATGGGAAACTTAGATGGGAAGGGTGGGGGGGGGAAGCACAGAGGAGGGTAAGGGGTAACCTATATGAATAATGTTTATCAAAATGCATATATGGAAATGTCACAATGAAAAGCATGTCAAAATGAATCACATTAAGATGTACATTAAAAATTTCTAATAAAAATTAAAAAAAGAAATTGAAAACAAAGAAAAAAAAAAGAAAGACATCTATGTTTTATTGACTATGCAAAGGCATTTGACTGTGTGGATCATAATAAATTATGGATAACACTTCAGAAAATGGGAATAACAGAGCACCTAATTGTACTCATGGAGAATCTGTACATGAACCAGGAGGCAGTTGTGCGAATAGAACAAGGAAACAGCCTGGTTTAAAGTTGAGAAAGGTGTGCGTCAGGGCTGTATACTTTCACCATATCTCTTCAATTTATATGCTGAGCAAATAATCTGAGAAGCTGGACTTTATGAGGAAGAACATGGCATCAGGATTGGAGGTAGACTCATTAACAACCTTTGTTATGCAGATGGCACAACTCTGCTTGCTGAAAGTGAAGAAGATTTAAAACATGTACTGATGAAGATCAAATATCGCAGCCTTCAATATAGGTTGCAACTAAATATTAACAAAACAAAAATCCTTACAACTGGGCCAGTATGCAACTTCACAATAAATGGAGAAAAGATAGAGGTTGTCCAAGATTTTGCTTTGCTTGTCTCTATAATGAACACCTGTGGAAGCAGCAGTCAAGAAATCAAAAGACAAATTGCTCTAGGAAAAGCTATGGCAAAAGATCTCTTTAGGGTATTGAAAAGCAAAGATGTCACATTGAAGATGAAGGTGCACCTGACTCATGCCATGGTATTTTCAGTTGCATCATATGGTTGTGAAAGCTGGACATTGAACAAGGGAGACAGGAGAAGAATTGATTCTTTTGAATTATGGTGCTGGAGATGTCTATTGAATATACTGTGGACGGCCAAAAGAACCAACAGATCTGTTGTAGAAGTGCAACCAGAGTGCTCCTTGGAAGAGAGAATGGCCAGCCTGCATCTTACATATTTTGGACATGTAGTCAGGAGAGATCAATGCCTAGAGAAAGATATCATGTTTGGAAGAGTGGCAGGTTAACGAAAAAAAGGAAAACCTTCCACCAGATGGATTGACACAATGTCTGCAACAATGGGCTTAAATATAAATAAGATCGTGTGCCTGGCATGGAATCGACAAGTGTTTTGATCTGCTGTACATAGGGTCTCTATGAGTTGGGCTGGACTCAATGGCACGTAACAACAACAACAACAACAAAGTCTCAAATATCAGTATAGTAACCAATGTTTTTTTCTTCCTTCTTCAGGTTTGGTAAGTCATTTTTCCATTTTCTTATTTTCAATCTGTATATCCTATTGTATGAAGTGAGTCTCTTGAAGGCAGCAAATTGTTGGACCTTCTTTCATAATCTAATTAGCTAAACTGAACCTCTTTAGAGAAGAGTTAAGACTGTTGATTTCTAGGGTTATTATTGAAAGGAGTTTGTTTTCTTTGGGTATAATTTCTTGGTTATTTTTCTAGTTGGTTTGAGTGTTGGTTGATCTTTACTTTATTCCCTGTCCTTATTAGGGTCTTGCTGGCTTATTAAGTTGGATGTCCTTGCTTCTTTCTTAGCTTTCATTAATTGGAATGTCCCTCTAATAGATTTTCATTCATTCCTGTGATCTCAAATTTGATTTTGTCATTCTTCTTCTGTATGTAGGATTTCACTAAGCATCATCTATGATAGTTTAGTGGTCATTAATTTCTTAAGTTTGTGTTTATCTTGGAAGATCTTCATTTCTCCATGTATTTTAAAGGATAATTTTCTTGGATATAGTATTCTCGTTTGGCAGTTATTTGCTTTCAGGACTTGAACTAGATCTGCCTATGCTTTCCTTGCTTTTAGGGTTACTATTGAGAAGTTTCATGTTATTCTGATGGGTTTGCCTTTGTAGGTGAGCTGACATTTTTCTCTTGTAGCCTTTAATATTGTTTCTTTGCTTTGGAGATTTAGCACTCCAACTACAATGTGTCATGGAGAAGATCTGTTCTGGTCTAATCTATTTAT
The DNA here is from genome assembly GCA_007922755.1 of Pedetes capensis. NCBI lineage: Eukaryota > Metazoa > Chordata > Mammalia > Rodentia > Pedetidae > Pedetes > Pedetes capensis. The sequence goes on along the minus strand of VMDO01005873.1, from coordinate 104,552 downwards.
TGTTTGGGCATCTATTTCTCCTCCCCCTGGTTTGGGAAGCTTTCAGCTATTATTTCATTGAATAAGTTTACTATGCCTGAAGTTTTAGTTTCAATTCCTTCTTATATACTCTGAATTATTAGGTTACATCACTTCATCAAATTGTGGTCATATTCTTTCATTTTTTTCTCCTTCTTAGTATCCTTCTTAGTATCTGGGTAAATTAGGTCTTTGACCTTATCTTTCATATCTGATATTCTATTTTATCCTGGCTTTTTTGTGTTATGTTCTATGTAGTTTTTACTTAATTGATTGTATTTTTTAATTCCAGCATTTCTGTTTGATTTTTTTCGAGATCTCAATTTCTTTGCTGAATTTTTCTTCCAAGTTAGATAGTTTTTTGTCAAGTATCTCAATTGCGTTGATCTGCTTAGTTGTGTTTCCTTTGATATAATTTATTATTTTTGTAAATAGACTTTTATATTATTGGTCTGGAATTTGAAGCATTTTGGTGTCTTTGATTTTAGTTATTAAAAGGTAATGGTCATTGGAGGACTTGCTTTGACTTGTTTTTGTTTTTTTTTCATGTTTCATACAGTTCTAAGTTTGGTTCTGGGCATTTCTTAGTATGGTTATCTCTTCCTTATTTATTTGGAGGTATTCTTGATAAAAAGCCTTTTTTCTGTAATCCTGATCTCCAGTATCACTCAGAGTGGACAAAACAATCTGATGCCATCATAGTAATGTTGAAAAAATCACATTTGACCTAATCTGGGGTGAGATATTACTTAAGAAATTGCCTGCAGAAAGGAGTTGGTAGGGATAGTGATAAGTAAATTTTGGGATTAGATATTGATGGTATTAAGAGATATCAAAAGTAGAGGGAAGTCAGGGAAAGTGAAGAGAGAAGAACTGGATTAGATAGGAATAAATAAGAAGAAGAGGAAGGTAGGAGAGTGTTGAATAGTGGGAAAGAAGACAGTAGATAAAAATAAATCTGCTCTTATACTGTATGCCATGTATTTCAGTTTATACACAGATTATAAGAGATAAAAACAATATAAGCATACAGATTCTTTTTTCTCTCTTTTCCTTTCCTCTCTTTTTTAAACCAATATATAGAAAATATCATGGCATGAGTCAGGTGCACCTTCATCTTCAATGTGACTTTTCACCCTGTTTTGCCCAGACCATTGGGTAAGCAAGACCTTTTCGCCCATTCTTACCCAGACCACTGATGAGGAAACAGCTTTCCTGCTCTCCCTGGGACCTTCAGTGAGGAAAGAACATTCTCCCCACAACGACCATCAACAAGGAAAGAACCCGCTCTCCGTCTGATCACCGATGAAGTAAGAACTGTCTCCTTGTGACCACCTAGACCACCAGCACAGGTGTTTGCCCCTGGAAGGCAAAAGCCTTTTCCTTTCTCCCACCTCCGCCAGCATCCCGAGGGCTGCAGGAGTCTGTGCTCCTCACCCGAGTGTCCCGAGTGAATTGTGTTTAGTATTTGTGTGCACAGCAGCACCGCCCATCTGAACCTCCAGGCCAGACGGGGAGGTGCGTGCCCCACATAGAGCTGTGTCTTTTGCCACAGCTTTTCCTAGAGCAATGTGTCTTTTGATTTCTTGACTGCTGCTTCCATGGGTGTTGATTATAGAGCCAAGCAAAGCAAAATCTTGGACAACCTCTTGGACAGTATTGCAAGTATCACTAGGAAATAACTAAAGATGAACTAAAAGTGGAAAATGGTTGAGTATTTGATAAGTGAAAAGGATTGGGGGTTATAAAATTTGAAGAGACAGAAAGAAGGAAAACAACAACAACAAACAAACACAAGCAAAAACAAAAGAAAAAACAAAGCAAAAGAAAAAAGAAAAGAAAAAAGGAAAGAAAAAGGACAAGAAGAAAAAGAAGAAAAAGAAAAACCCAGTACACAGCGCTATCTACAGCAATCTCTTCTAGGAGTCTAAAAGTCTCCGGGGCCTTCCCAGGGAGTCCTACCTGCCCACCAACTGCATTCCAGTGGAATTCGTAGTAGCTGAGAATGCCACTGCTGAGATCAGTCTTACAAATTGCAGGTGGGGACTTCAACTCACCTGGTTCATATACACTTTTGTCTGCTTTACTGGAGCTGCCCTCATGGCCTGGAGGGGAGGCAGTTGTCCTCAGTTGCTGTGCTGTCTGCCACTCTGGTGGAGGTACCAGAAGTTGTGCCTGGCCTCAGTGGGAAGTCCTCATCACTGTTTTCCCCATCTCAGACCCAAGTTCAGAGGGATACATTGTCAGGGAGTGCTGGAGCCGCTTCCAGCTCACCAGAATGTGCTCATCATTATGCAGTCCCCACAGGCACCCCAGAACTGCTGCTGTCTGTGGTCTGGCTAGAGAACTGGCACTTACCCCTTTATGGTGCAGCTCATCAAGCATAGTCACAGTGTCCCAACTCTTCTGTGTACCCACAGGTCAGTGAACACAGTCTGCCAGGGAGTCTCTGTTTTCCTTTAGCTCCAGGGCACACTCAGCCCTGTATTATTGGTGTCTCTCATGGCTTAGGGGATTCTTCCTCTGATGTGGCACACGGCTGTGCCCAATTCTACTAGCTTCTTCGCACTGAGTGAATTCTCTGCTTGTTGCCTGCTATGGATGAACAACCCACTCTCTTGTGGTTTCTACGGCTCTTCTGGACTCCTCTGCTCAGAATAGAGTGCACAACATCTAAATCTTGTCTCTTTTGTTTTTGCTGGTCACATGGAGTCTGAATTCATTCAGCTATCTTAAGTGGAAGCCACTTCCTTTAGGACTTTTAAGGGGAACATTTATACCAGCCACATCAGTCTGTTTCTTCACATTGGTGCTTGATTGGTAGTTTACGTGGTCTCCATTTTTAGATCCACAGATCTTTTCATTCCAAGTTGACATCATTGATGTGATCTCCTAAATAGAGTAGGCAAATTTATCATCTTGAACACAGTTTCTGTCTGGGATTCTAACTGGCCCGCCCCCTTTACCATATATAACCTTATATTTGAGTTTTCAATCATTTTTTCTGTTCTTGGGCTCCCAAACTCTTTCCTCTCATCTCAGAATTCCTTAGGAAAGCCATTTTAGGTTTTCCTGAAGAATAGCGTGTTCATCCAAACCACTCCATCCAAACCACTATTTCCCTCTGACATTCTACATTCTTCTGAGATGCCTTTAAGATATATTTAGTGTTAGTCTCTTGGGACTGAAGTGATCTTGATATATCTTTCAGTAATTGTGTGTCCTTGAAAGTGAGCCATCATTCCATGAAATGAAAGTTTGTGAGTCTTGCTTTACTATGTTGAGAAAGTCTACTGTAACCTCAAGTGAAGAGATGGGTTGGTTCAGATTTTTGTCAAGTGCTGCCAAGCACAGTGATTCAAAGGACAGGGCTCTCTATTAGGCATGACTTGAGGCCACTTAGTTTGCTGTAATCAACTTTAATCACACCACAACTTAGCATGTTACCATATTCTTCTCCCTAGGCAGACAATCTTTTCATTAGCTCATTTTCTTCCTTAAAATATATTGGCTCTTTATCATAAAAACAGTCATAGTGGTAGACATCAGAACCTTTGGGAAACCAAAAAGGTTTGGGTGTTATCTCTAGCAATCAGATAACATGAGCAGAGCACAGTACAGATGGCCCAGGATTTCTGGAAGTTATTATTTTTTTTTTTTGGCAATGGGCATGCCTTCCATGGCTCTAATGGATGCTTGAGATCTGCCTTTGGTTGTCAGTATTCTGTGAGCCACAGTTGGTTGCACCAAACCCTTTGGAGTGTTTTGTCTCTGTCTTAAACAAGAACCCAGCAACCAGGGCACACCATCAGTGGGGCCAGGAGAGGAGGTCAGGCATTATAATATCATGCTCTGTAACTTTGTTCTGTCCATTCTAAAAATGGAAGGAGATATTATTTGTACAATGCTTAGAGAAAAATGGAAAACATTGGATGCAGCCAGAGGAACCAGCCTGAGAGCTCTGGACCTCACACAAAACCTAGGAGGGAGAAAAGCAGGTTAGGGTATAAGATTTGGGGGACAAATTAGAACCATCTTAGTTTCCTCTCCTCTTTCTCCCTCAGGAATCCTCTTCTCTTCACAGTGACTAAGAATGTATACTTATGTGTCCTCTTTTAGACTCTACATATGTTGTCTCTTCTCCCCACATCATCACATATTGAGACTTTCCTAATTCCTTGCATTCAAGGATGTCAGGTATAGTAGCACATGTTGCAGCAGAGGACTTACATGTCTACATACTTGAGGGAAACTTATTCTTCTCTTGGTTTAAAATTTCCTTTGGCAGCTCAGGACCCTAATCTGCCTATGAATGTCACAGGGATCTCTGAAGATGACTTATTTTCTGTATGTTTGGTTGTTTCAGGCAGAGAGGGGAAAAGGAGCGAACTTCATCAAAGGCACCAGCCAAAGGCACCACTTGACAAAAATCTGAACAAAATCTGAAAAAATATGAACAAAATCTCTTCACTTGAGGATACAGCAGACCTCCTCAACATAGAAAAGTGAGACTCACAACAAATTTTCACATGGAATGATGACGGCTTACTTTTAAGGATAGCTAGATTTCAATAGTCAGTATAAATCAATGGGAATAGGCAATATCTTAGTATGTCATAGACTTTTGGTGGACTCAGTTTTTCCCTGTCAAAAACAAGCATTCTTAGATGGGGAGACTTTCCTCCAGTGGTAACTCTTGCACTTGCATCCCTGCCACTTTCAGCATGTGGCTCCCCAAGTTGCCCTGAGGTAGATCCTCTAGTGCCATCATTAGAAGAGCACCTTTGTGGAGAGCCTCTGAACCCAGAACTGGTCCTTCTTACAGCTGAATTTGCCACCTTTTATTTCTTCATACATGTCACTCTGCTAATATTACTGGCAACTTGTGCCCAAAGTTTCACTGTCCATCATTTAGGACTCTGCTCTTAGTGACTTGGCCTCGATGGCAGAATCACCAAAAGAGGCACGTCTGGGAGCTGTGAAGGGCACCACAGTCTGGGTTCAAGTTTCTAGCTTCCTGGAGTCCCTCTGTCTGTCTCCTGTTTTTGAAGCAGAAAAGGTCTCTGTGCCTATGGGTGGGTAGTTTCCACATTCTCAGCCTTCTCCATGTCATCAGAACATGACTGCCACTGAGAAGTATTTCAAGCAATGGACATTACCTGTTAACTGATTTAGCTCTCCTGTAAGGCAGAGTGATAGAATCAGAATGACTATTGATCCAAGAATGCAAATAAGTAGCAAAATTATGTCATACCATAATATATATGGATACTGACACTATCAAATGATATATGTGTATATATCCATGCAAGAGTATATACATATACAAAGTAAGCACTGAATAAACACAAGTTAAATGCTGAAACTAGTTCTAATGTATTTATGAATATTTGGTAATTATAGAGAGAAATCATAATTTAAAAATTTTAATGATGCCATGCGTGGTGGCGCACACTTGTAATCCCAGCGGCTCGGGAGGCAGAGGCAGGAGGATTGCAAGTTCGAGACCAGAGACAGTCTGCATAATTTAGCAAGACCCTGTCTCCAAAAAAGTAAAAAAAATGGGCTGGGGGTGCAGCTCAGTAGTCCAGCACTTGTAAAACATGCAAGCGCAAGGCCCTGGGTTCAACCCCCAGTACCGCAAAAAAAAAAAAAAAAAAAAAAAAAAAAAAATTAATGAGGAAATAGCTGTAGAGATATCTTAGGTTTTTGTTTTAAAAAGAAATATATAGCAAAATTTGGTTGCATAACTCCTTCTACCTGTAATGTTTCTTAGCAATTTGATTTTCTGACTTCCAGCTAGTTAGGAAAAAGTCATGGTTGTATACTTTATTGTGCTCACTTTTAGTGATTCCTGGAGGAAGTGAAAATGCTTTGCATGTAGTAGACACTCAATAAGTATTGTTGGTTAAATAGATGAGAAATATTGGAAGAATACTTGGCAAGGAGTAAGTCATGATGATTTATTATTTCATTGATTCATTTGCTCATTTATTTATTTCACAAAATAAATTGACCTCCTGCTCTACACCAGGCATTAAAAACGCTGGAAGTCTAGGAGGGAATAAGACAAAGTCTTCACTCTTAAGGAACATACTCTAAGAGGGTTGAGGGACCATTAACAAACCAACAAGAAAATATACAGTGGTGGTCAGCTGTGATGTGGTGATGTGAGAGCTGGGGCCAGGGAAGAGAGACCCCTTTGCAGGAGCAGTAGACTTTCAACTCTGGCCAGAAGCACAGTGCTGAAGCCCAGGGAGGGCAGTAAAGAAATACCAAACACTTGCTTCTGTCTTCTGATCTCCTTTTGATGCATTCCACTGGATGAATAAAATGTATAGGCCAAAGACTCCAAGCCTGGATGGTGCAGTCACTGGAGCAGAGATTGCAGCCATATGGCTATGAAACAAAAGGAGATTAACATACAAATGGAATTGAGTAGAAAACTTTTACCACTTCTGGTCCCCTTGAAAGCAGGTACTGACTTGGGTTTATCTTTCTCTCCCCCACAGGACCTAGGGAACATAGAACTTGGCAAAAAGGAAATGCTTGGTCATTTAATTGCTCTTTGTAAGACTGGGTCTGCTCATCTCAATGAGTGTGCTGTGGGCATCAGCATCACCTCCTGGAGATTCTGGTTCTTTACTGTCCCTAGGGGAACACAGTAGGTTGTTCATGAGGGTAGTCCAGAAGCATGTGTAGTGCATAGCTCTTTCCTGGGAATATTTGCTAAACAGTGAAAGGAATTCTTTTTGCTACCCACATGCAGAATTATGATGGAAAAAAAAACACTTCTCAACTTGGAACTCTGCAATAAGTGGGAAGGTTTCACTAAGGTTAGGGTATAAGATCTGGGGGACAGATTACAACCATCTTACTTTCCTCTCCTCTTTCTCCCTCAGGAATCCTCTTCACAGTGACTAAGAATGTATACTTAATGTGTTGTCTTTTAGACTCTACACATGTGGTCTCTTCTCCACATATCATCATATCATGTATTGTAACTCATAGAGTTACAATGAGAGGAATGAAGTCACAGATACATAATTTACAGCCAACCTTGTTTTAGGAGGGGTAAAGTCAAGAAGAATTCTCTAATTCTAGAATTAGAGAGACAAGGAAAGCCAGGCTACAAGAGGTAAGGAGGGCAATTATGGAGATTGGATGGGTTTCCTTGATGGTGTGTGAAAATTGGATTTGCGCAAACACTGAAGACTTACAGAATACGTTGACTGCATACTCTGACCCATAGGAACACAGAGTTGAGAAAAGGCTGCAAGAGTTGCCTAGGCTTGGTCTTCAAAAGGGAAAAGACAAGGGGTCATTGGTGAGATGAGTGCACATCTTATGTCCCATGAAAGAGAGAGGAGACCTCTGTCATGGTGTGAGCCAAGCCAGAAGTGTGTGTTTGGAGAAGGCAGTTTGACTTGAAAGTGCTTTTTGTTGTTGTTAGGTGCCATTGGGTCGGTGTCCCACTCATAGCGGCCCCATGTACAACAGACGAAACACCATTGTTTGCTTCTCTGCTATTCATAGGTTTTCAATGGCTGATTGTTGTTTTGGAGAGTGGGTTGCCAGGTCCTTCTCCCAAGCTTATAGCATCTGGTGTTCCCAGGAGGTCTCCCATCCAAGTACTAACCAGGCCCGACCCTGCTTAGCTTCCGAGATCTGACAGGATCGGACACCACAGTGGTACGGCTACAGGCAAAAGTGTTTAGCTTTGTTGATAACCAATGAGGAATATGGGTAATCATTTATTTCTCAGATACAATGGCTTATGAAAACTTTTCTTTTTCCTCCTTGGCTGTTGTGAAGACTTTCTCCAGCTCCCTTGCACCTAGTTAGAGTCATATATCTAGTTTTGGTCAAAGAAATGTGAGCAGAATCAATGTAGACCATTTCCATACATGGACTAGGAAAGATAGATTCTGCTCACTTTTCCTCTCCAACTGAGAGTAGAGATACCCCCAAAATGGAAGGAGACAGAATTATGAAATGTAGAGTCTATGGTGAAAACTTAAATGTGAGCTCAAAGCAAAAACAGACAGATAAAAAGTCCTTCTTTCATATTACTGGACATATCCCTCCTTTGGACGTGTTATAATAGTGGAGATTGGGGTAGGATGGAAATGAATGTTTGCTACTATAGTCAAATTTTCATTTTTTCCTTTTTTGTCTCTTTCTCTTCTGGACTAATTAATAGCAATGGAAGCAAATCTGCTTTTGAAGATATCAATCACTTCTATAGTTATGATTGAATATGAAGGCAAAATTGGAATGACAGACTGTACTTATTTATAAGGCATATCTTTGAAAGGGTTAGGGAAAATATAATTATAAGATCTTTAGGCTAATCACAGGCTATGCAGCCATTCAAAGATTCAGGAAAAGTGCCTTCTCTTCCTCATTATTCCCAAATGAGCATGTCTGGTATGAAATTGGGTAGAAGATTGGTATCGGCATGAGACATAATCAGTTTATACCTCAATTAACCCATGAGTGAGGCTAGAAAGGAGAATAAGGAGCTGATTCAGGTGTTTCTAAGGACTATGAGCTGGATATCATTTCTCCTTCAAGGCTTTGTCCTTTTTCCTGAAATGGACCTTCTAATGCACTTTCATACCTCTCATATGAGAGGAAGGCCTACAGATGGGTTTATATACACATCAGTCTCTAGTCTTCTATCCAACTTGCCAAATACAGTATGTGAAAAATGGCTATTCCATTGTTATATCCTAGAGTACCTTAGATGTAATTAATGTCATTAAATAATTTTATATGTTACAAACTATATAGATGGACAGATACATGAACGAGGGTGAGAGAGCAGACCTGAAAGGAAGTGTGGGTCATGTGGGAGTTCAAAGAAAACTCAGAAAGACTCTTTGGCTCTGCTGGAATGCTCAGAACTGGGAATCTGGCACAAGCTGGTTTCTGTTTGCAGCTAGTCTAGTCTCTTTATATGGTTACAGTGCTCAAAGAAGTTTAAGAAAAGTATTTACACCACTTGGGATTTTCTAGAGGCACCTAACAACAACAGATATGATGAGAATGGCCTCAACTGAATGTTACCATTGAAGTACTCAGATAAAGGTTGAGCACCTTATATTGGTTACATTTCATTTGTCCATTTGGAAACATGAGGTAGAAAGGCTGTGAGAATTTTTCTGTCCAATAATATGATTGTATTTCCTAAAAGATTATTTCATTGCAAGTAACGATGCACCTGAGTCTGTTTAGGTTATGTTCAGGATAGAAATGAGACTAGAAAATGCACCGAAGTTTTAACTTCTAAATTATCAAGGCTGAACGAGACCAGAGTTAGATTTTTGTCTGAGTTATGAAGCAAGTCACTATTGATGTTTTATGCCTTTTTATTTTACTAGTCTTCAAGTTATTATAACATTTTTCCAATTACTTTTCATTTCTTGTTGTTGTTGTTTTGTTTAGGTGAATAACAATGACAAGTAAGTAGAGGAAACACAAGCACGCTAATCATTGCAGAAATACTTCAAAACTTCCTGCATTTCATTGTTAATTCAATGTTATTGAATGCATCTTTATTAGTAGTGATGAGGTTACAAAATGACACTACATACATTTTAGTTTCTTGTACCTTGTGTAGTACCAGAATGTTTTAAGCAAAGAAAATTTCTGTCAAAATCTGCCTTTATTTGCCTTTATTTTATTATTTATTTTAAAAAGTTTCACAAGTATCCAAGATAACTATTTTATTTTGAATTCCCTGAGAAGGAAAGCTAAATGGTCTTTATCCTTCTGAGTGTGCTGTTAGGTAAATCTAAAGTTTTATAGTTTTTAGTTCTAATTATTATCCATGGGAGAGTGTTCAAGAAGTTATGTATATTTTTTATAGATACAAAAAGAAATTTGGAAAAGAATTCCTTTTAATGCTGCCTTGTGCTAGAGGAAATATTCATCAGTGGCTGGGATGAGGATTCAGCTCATTCAGAAATTACATAAATTCATTTGGCTGTCACTAAGGGAAAAATTAATTAAATGAAGTGATTTTAATCTTTATTTAGTAACTTGAATGAATGCTGAAGCTACTTGGCCAGAATAACCAACATACCAAAAAATTACCTCTTAAATTTTACATATTTCTGGGGAACGTCTCTTTATGTACATTTGCTAAATACACTTACTCTAATTGCTGCTCTGCCGTAAATCATAGGTCATTTGGTACTCACCTCCTCACTCATAACACTCCATTACCATCTAATCATTGCACAGAACTATTAATCTATACTGTCACTGGCCTTCTATTCATGACCAATTCTTAGAACATAGGAAGTAAAAATAAAACTCACACAGTGAGCTGAAAGCAACTAGAATGTTAGGAATCACAGCTTGGCCCCAAGAGCCTAATTAAAAATGGACATACAGCATTAAATTCTGGCTTCCTGGAGACTTTCTTATCAGGTTTCTGGCCCATTCAGAAAAAAGAGCTTGAGTTTTATTGCTTTGGCTCCTGGCTAACATGACATTTCTCTGATACAATGAATTATTGCATCTAATTAATCACATGCCTGCAGCCGTACCACTGTGGCATCCAATCCCATCAGATCTTAGAAGCTAAGCAGGGTCAGGCCTCCTTAGTACTTGGATGGGAGACCGCCTGGGAACAACAGGTACTGTAGGCTTGGGAGACGGACCCTGCAACCCACTCCCAAAAACATAACCAACCATTGAAAACCCAATGAACAGCAGAGAAGCACTGACAATACTGTTTTGCCTGTTGTACAAAGGGTCACTATGAGTGGGACACCGACTCAATGGCACCTAACAACAATTTAATCACAGAACTCAGGCATTACAGAAATAACAAGTCTTTTTCCTTCAGAAAACTAAACACCGTTGGATCCTAATACTTGGGAGACTAAGTCCTAAGGCTGAATGTAAGTAAGACACACCTCCATGTTTTCTAGGAACAGCTGCTTCAAGAGTGGGATTGCTGGGCACAGTGGCACAAGCCTGTAATCTCAGTGGCTCAGGAGGTGGAGGCAGGAGGATCGCAAGTTGGAGACCAGAGGCAGTCTGCAAAACTTAGCGAGACCCTGTCTCAAAAAGTGAAAAAATGGGCTGAGGGTGCAGCTCAGTGGTCCACCACTTGCAGAGCATGCAAACGCAAGGCCCTGGGTTCAACCCCCAGTATCGCAAAAAAAAAAAAAAAAAAAAAAGTGGGATTAAAGAATCTGTCTCAGTTATACATGAAATGTGACACAGATTGTCTTGCTTCTGTATGTTTGTGTCTTTCAGTTAGCAGTGCTAGATGTTCTAGGATTCACAACTTTGACCATCCCTTATGTTCTACACTCCCTATCAACAAGTTATGTCAGAAATTCTAGCATTCCAAACTCAGACTGATCAAAGCACCCAGCAACTTGGTAAGCACAGGTATGTATGTTTTCTGAGTCTTCAGACAAACAATGCAGAAAATAATTTAAATGATCATTTCAAATGATTTATCTAGCTCTAATATATCTCTAGTTGTATCTCTGGAAAGCCATTGCCACAGTTTTGCACAACTTGTCTTATCAAGCTCTGATAGATGAAGAATCCTCTAGTTTCAAAATTTCTCATTTTTCTATCATATAATGTTACAGTTGATTGATTCTTATTTCCTTTTGAGAGCCAAGTCCTCTCTTCACACAACACCTCTAAAGTCTCAATGGAGAACACATCTATTAGTATACATCAAGGAATCCCTTCTATTTGCCCATTTATGAGCTGTAATCCATTATAAAGCACTTTTCCTCTAAGAATTAACCATATGCTATAGGCTTTTCAGTTGGATAAATGTGTGCACACCCCAAGGATATTACAGTAACCTTCGCATATCAGTTTTTCAAGTTGTGGCCCAAATGATTGATTAAAAACAAAAAGTTTATTTCACCAACACTGCTGCAAGGATAAAAGGATATGTACAGGTTGCATCATCAGTAAATTAAGAGTTCAGTGATGTAACTTGCTTTCATTACTTTACTTTCTCACAAATATTTATTTTCCAGTCTGGGCAGATATGAAGGCAAAGGAGCAGGGGCCTTTAGATCTGCTCTGTACTTGGTGGTAAAACTCCTCTTTCTCTATGTGAGGTGAAAAAACAGCCCAGTATTTTTACACTAATAATGTTTTATTCTTAATATGCAGCATTTATTGTCTATACCCAAGTGCTACCATTAAATACCCAGACACTAAACTTTCATAAGGGGCAATGATACAGAATTGTTCCACAAAGTGTATTATTTGAACCACTTTTCACAGTTAGAATAAAATACAGCCATTCCCTTGGTATCCTCAGGGGATTTGTATCAGGACACTCCTGCCCCAGGATACCAGTATCCACGGATGTTCAAGTTCCTGATATAAAATGGTATAGTATTTTCATATAACATAATCCTCCAGTGTACTTTAAATTATGCCTGTATTACTTATAATACCTAATACAATGCAATGCTATGTAAATAGTTGTTACACTACATTATTGGAGGAATAACAAGGAAAAATAGTATGTACATGTTCAGTACAGATGCAATTTTTTTCCAAAAATTTTCAATCCATGGTTGATTGAATCTTGAGGGGATTCAACCTACAGATAAAGAGGGCTGACTGCATTTTAGGCATAGATAGAGATTTCGTAACTCTAGCAATAACCTAGCTACATAAAATGAGAGAGGATAGAATTAATGAAAACCAAGTTATATTTTCACGTATCTCATGTTTAACTCTTTAAATAGTTCGTTTTATTTTTCAAAATCCAGTTGCACATTACTTAAAATTGATAGGCCATTTCCTCTCCAAAACAAATACACAATCAAAGAATAAGGTGATGAACTGTAAGAAAGGAAAATATGTATCATTTACTACAGTAATTCCCTTTGCCCCAAACTTGGCAAATATGTAAGAAATATGGTAGTGAGTGTATACACTTTGATATGCAAAGCTAATTTGGAGTATATGAGATAACAAAAAAAGAACAGAATAGGCATATAGAGTTTTAATACTTCTGTGTGAAATGTATGTTAGTTTTTTATTAATCATGGGGATAGAGATGAAATGAGAAGCAACGGCATTTACCAACAAGAGAACCCACTCATTTATATAGTTTTGCCAAATCTAAGAATTCCTAATGTTTCCTTCATTCTCACCGTATAAAGGAGTGGGGCAAATAAAATTGCATTAATGATGCTTAAATATATAGTTTCATTTGGTGATTTTCCTAGGGCTTGTGTTATAGACAACACTGCCTTTAACCATATTGGTGTAGGTTAAAGGCAAGACTCCCAGGATACAAATAGTAAAGTGAAAACACTTGTAGGAGAAACAACAAAATAATTTAAATTTACTCTATAAATTAAATGACTAATATCAGTTCCTTCTTTGAGAGCAAGATTTTATGATAGAAAACATACTGGGGCCTGCGGCATGGAGAATGAAGGCTTCACTATTAACCAAAGAGTCCCGGGTGGAATCTCTATTCCTTTCCGTTCATAACTTGTTTTAAGTTTATGGCTTTGTCATGGGATAACTTTAAAAGTCCTTTGTTGGCCGGGCGTGGTGGCGCACTCCTGTAATCCCAGCGGCTTGGGAGGTGGAGCCAATAACATCGCAAGTTCGAGACGAGAGGAAGTCTGTGTAATTTAGCAAGACCCTGTCTCAAAAAGTAAAGAAAAAAAAAAAAAAAAAGGCTGGCTGGGGGTGCAGCTCAGTGGTCCAGCACTTGCAAAGCATGCAAGTACAGAGGCCCTGGGTTCAACCCCTAGTACCAAAAAAAAAAAAAAAAAAAAAAAAAAAAAAAAAAAAAAAATCTTTTGTTCAGTCAAGTATTGTTGTTGTTGTTAGGTGCCGTCGAGTCGAGTACGACTCATAGCGACCCTATGTACACCAGATCGAAATACTTGCCGATTCTGTGCCAGGCAAACGATCTTATTTATGTTTAAGCCCATTGTTGCAGACACTGTGTCAATCCATCTGGTGGAGGGGTTTCCTCTTTTGCGTTGACCTGCCACTCTCCCAAACATGATGTCCTTCTCCAGGGATTGATCTCTCCTGACTACATGTCCGAAATATTCAAGTATAGGAAAAGAAATTGTTTTGAGATACAGAATTCCGCGTGATACTATTTCCATTTTAAAATAAATAAAACCTATAAATGAATATTTTCAACTTTCTAAAGAAGAAAGAGAGGGGAAAAATAAATGTTTGAATACGAAATTGCTTACTTAGGTAAGGTTCATGTGTACTGAAGTGTAGAAGAAAAATCTCAAATGTGAGTGTAACCACTATGCAGTTAGGACACATGCCACTTTGGAAGCGTTCCTATAACGAATTCCTTGCGCCACCCAGTGGCCGATGACATAAATTGCTGCTTTTGTTGGCCATAACCCTGTATTTTGCTTAAAAAAAAAAAAAAAGAAAAAAGACAGAGGTAAATTATGCCATACTAAGCATTTAAAACCATCAAGACATAGGCCTAGATATAGTTTAGACGACAATCATTGCAGTAAATGTTATATATTTTCCTTTTCGATAACCCATGTTAATCACGAGGCTCCACCCATCTACCTGAGTTCAGATACTGACTGGCACTGAGGACACGGAACTGGCTCGGGATTCCCGAGCCACGCTGTTGGGCATGGAGAGCGTGCAGCAGGACACGCCCACGGTGGCCTCTGGCAGCTCGTCGTCCTCCGTCCACTCGTTGAGCTCGGGGTTGAAGCACTGGATGCACTTCTTGTACTTCTTCTCGCCCTCGTTCCAGCCGCCCACCAGGTAGGCGCGGCCGTGCAGCGCCGAGGCCCCCGCGGTGCTCACGCCCACTTGCAGCGGCGACGCGTAGCTCCACTGGCGGGTGGCTGGGCTGTAGCACTCCACGGTCAGCACGTCCACGCGTTCCCCGCGCGGGCCCAGCTGGCTGCCCCCCATCACATACACCCTGTCGCTCAGAGTGACGGCGCAGTGCCAGCCTCGAGGCGTGCTCAAGCCTGGCAGCTCCTGCCACGAGTCGCTGGCCGGGTCGTAGGCGCACACGGAGCGCGAGTAGGCGTTGCCAATGTAGCCGCCGGTCACTAGCACACGGCCGTCGGCCACCGCGCTGGCATGGCAGCAGCGCGCCACCTCCAGCGGGGTCTTCGGCTGCCACTGATTAGTGGAGGGCACGTAGCACTCGAGCGAGGCCAGGCTGCCTTCTGCATTGCGGCCGCCCACGGCGTAAAGAAGACCGTTGAACACGCTCAGGCTGAAGTGCGTGCGCTTCTGGTTCATGCTGCCCAGGTGTAGCCAGGTGTTGAAGCGGGGGTCATATCTGCAAATGGCAGAGGGAGTGTGACAGCTTTGTCGGTAGAGGCTGGGGAATCTGTTACTCCACAAGCCATCGTGTGAAGCTCCTGACACTGTTCCTGCAGAAAGTAAGGGACCCGGTGCAGTCTCACCTGCAGGCTGGTGCTTCTCTCTAAGCCAGGAAAAACATGTGACAAGCGGGCACTGGGGAGACTACTTCCTTTATCTAGCCACTTGGAAAATTGCCCACTGAGAGCACCCCTTGAGGTCCTTTTCCTTGTAAACAATATCCACCATCTAGTGGGACTTAAGAGATATGGGTAGTGGTTGGAGAGGGTGGAAGCTGGGTATCAGAAGACAGTACCACCACATTAATGTCAATTCTGCCTATCTTCAGACACCAGCTATCTCTACCTCACTCTTGCTGCTTAGTTAAAACAGAAGTTGATGGATTGGGTTTCTTCATTTGTCACAAAGCCTTTATTGGTACACCTATCTTGGCCATTCTTTGCAACAGTAAAGTTAAGCCACTTAACCAAGTTTTCATCATCTGTTAGAATGAGAACAATGGAATTCATGTCCGAAAACATCAACAAAGGCTTAATGTTTAAAACTTCTGTATTTTCTACCATTTATTGGTAGGTACAAGTTTTTAGCTTATAGAGATTTAATTTTTAATGCCCAGTACTATAGTACTTTTATATGCACTGAAATAGTATTGACAAAACCGACTTGAATATCAGTAGGTGGGAAATTGGAAGGAAGAAAATAAGCCCTCATAGTAAACTGATGCTTTCTTGTTTACATAACCCAGAAGTATTGTAAACACAGAATTCACTCCTTCAGTTTGATGTTCATCTTTGTCCCATTTAACTCCCAAGTAAAAACTTATAGTTAGAAACTGCCTGCAGTGGTAGCCCTGTGGCATCCGATCCCATCAGATCTCAGAAGCTAAGCAGGGTCGGGCCTGGTTTGTACTTGGATGGGAGACCGCCTGGGAACACCAGATGCTGTAGGCTTGGGAGAAGGACCTGGCAACCCCCTCCCAAAAATCAACCTGCCATTGAAAACCCTATGAACAGCAGAGAGGCACTGACAATAGTGTTTCCCCTGTTGTACAGAGGGTCACTATGAGTCAGATACCGACTCGACGGCACCTAACAACAACACAAGCAGTTAGAATCTGAAGACTAGGGCTGAGGATTTAGCTTAGTGTAGAGTGCTTGCTTGACACGTGTGAAACCCTGGCTTTCATCCTCAGCACCATAAAGAAAAAAAAAAAGACTAAAAATCAATTGATTGTTTGGATTCTTTTAAGTGATGTATACACACATATAATGAAATAATAAAGAATATTATTCATGAAATACTGTACAATTTTTTAGATTTTGCTCTTTAGTTCTATTTGACTTTGTACTACTATCATGATATAAGCATGACTGTGAACATTTTTGTATTATTTTATTCTTTTTTATTACTGTTAAAAACTAAATTTGAGCCCTATTTCTTTCAAAAGCTAGTGTATTGTGACGGGTACCCAACTAGAACTGCAGAAATATGAATTGCTATCTATTGGTGCTAGGATTTCTCTGGGTATCAAGTTTCTCATACATAAAGTCAGAAAAACTATCTTCCCTGTCCACATTACAGGCTTGTTTCAGAAATGTAGGACACATAATAGATTTGAATACGTATGTATCATTATTGGTATCATTATTATTATTACTGAGCCAAAGAACTAATGAATGATTCATTTTTTTTCTATGTCAAAGTAATTTCCCCACAATATCAAACCATTTCAGATCCCAATAAAAAAATCAAGTACCTGCAGAAATTGCTGACTGCATGCTTGGCTTGATTTCTTGCATCATTCTGATCTTCACCACCAGCTACATAAAGAAACCCATCCATTACAGCCACACACTGATTGAAACTTTTGGCTGGCATTTCTGTAAGCTTGCTCCATCCATTTTCAGGGTCTCTGTACAAAATGTCTCTACTAAGTGACTTCTCAGTAAGGCCTGGGCGTCCTCCAACAGTCACAAGGACTCGGCAGCCCCCTCGGATTCTTGTTCGTCTAGACTGCAATGTGTTTTGATGATATGGAAGTAAGTGATAGTTCATGGCATCAACAAGAAGTTTGTGACAATCAGCATCTTGCATCATTCTTGGTACAGACTGAACATAATTGACCAGGTCCTGCGCTGAGATGGTACCAAAGCGAATATTGCTCAAGAGATCGGCAGCATATTTCACTCTCTTTTGGTCAAATTCTAACCATTTTATTGCAATCTGGAATGCTACTATCTCAGAAGGCAACTGTAAGTCATCATCTATAAGAAGTTCATTAATTTGTTCAAATGTGAGTTTCATAAATTGATCTGATTCTGCAAACTCAATGAAGTTATCCCGGATAAATTTCTGGGCTACTGCTTTTGCATTTTTCAAAGAATATGTTTCAGAAATGTTAACAACATACATGCAATTCTCAACATTAATCTCCCGTATCAGAAAATCACTGCACATTTTTATGAGAGTATGGATTTGGAGATAAACAGCAGCAGAAATAATGCTTCCTATTGTATACAAGGAGAGGGTCAGCTTTCCAGTGTAGGCATATGCGATGACAGTGGCCAGGCCTAGGGGTGAGATATCATTGAGATCCACCCTTTGAGTTGATGGGTCTTTTTTAAGGATGTTGTAAAAGTACTCACTACATGAAGCCATCACTGACTTATGAACATCAAAGGATTTGGTTTTGGTACCAATGACTAAGTCACATAGAAAGTTCTCTTGTCTCATTTTACTTAAACCTTCCAAGAGATTGGGGCCATAAGAAGCATCTGTCAATTCAGAAGAAATGCAGCTAAGGCCATTGCCTCCCTCTAGGAGCCCATTCAAAGCATTCAGTTTGTTTAGGGGGCTATCTTCTACAATTATAGTCATCTCATTGATATCTGCTTTGTTCTTTTTGACAGTCTTCTTTTTGGGTGCCATGTTGGCAAATACACTGTCACAGGAAAGAGATTGCTAAAAAAAAAAAAAAAAGAAAAAAAAGAAAAAAAAAGAAGGGTATGGTTTTATTTTAATTGTGCTTTGGACTTTGAAATACTACACTTAGAAACTTTTTCATAAAATGGTAGTTTTATAATGGTATGAAGTAGATTAGTCCTCAAAAATATAAAGACATTAACCTAGATGTACATTTCTTGATAGTTTACTTCAGTATAAAGCATTGAAGATGATTCTAGAAAGATATTATCAAATGAAATCTCTCATTAGGTATATTACCAAGTGATTGTTATTTAGCAGAAATGAAGAATTCTGTGGTTCAACTGTACAGTCATTAGAAAAGAGTAGTTAAATATCATTTGAAGGGCTGTGTTTTTTTCTCATAAAAAATGAATTATAGGTAAGGTGCAGTAGTGCATGACTTTAATCCCAGTGACTCAGGAGGCAAAGGCAGGAGGATTGCAAATTAGGGGCCAGAGGCAGCCTGCATAATTTAGCAAGACCTTGTCTCAAAATGCAAAGTAAAAACTAGGCTGGGGGTGCAGGTCAGGGGTTGAGTGCTTGCAAAAAAGCATGTGTGAGGCCCCATATTCAACACCCCAGTACTTTGGAGGAGGAGGAGGACGAGGAGGACGTAGAGGAGGAGGAGGAGGAGGAGAAGAAGAAGGAGAAGAAGAAGAACTTTGAAGGTTTTCCTCAGTGAAAATACTAACATTTAGATATCCACATAAAATTAGAAAATATTATGGAGAGATGACTTTATCCACAGTAGCAATGAAGCCCATTATATTTAAGAGATCTACTTAACTAGAATCTAGTGAGACTCATATGATAACCACTATAGAGTTTTGCCAGAGAATTTAAAAGAAAAGGGACTTCGTGTTCTTATAACCCTTCCATTGCATTTCATGTTCCCGTCCACACAGAAGGAGAGTAACAGGGTAGTAGCAAACAGAGGATTTGCTTCTTTCCTAGGAATTTTTTCTCACTTAGCTTAAATTGTCATATTCACAAAAATATTTCTTTAATACATACATCTGTCCTCATTGTTTTTGGCAGACCATTTTCAAAATGCGTCCTTACCTTGTGAAATAGATTATGAACCCACCATCATTTTAGTGGTGAAATGCATTTGGCTTATGTGTTGAATTCTCCTCTAGTTGAAGTTTTTGGGGGAGATTTTAAAATATTTTGTTCAGCAAGCTGTTATCTGCTACGTAGTGCTCCATGGAGTGAAGTTTTCTGGGAATGATGGAGTGGTAAAAACAATAATTTATGCTTGAGAGACGAAACACGACAAATATGAAATGATAACAAGGAGCGACGTAAGCACAGTAGAACAAATTCTGGAGAGCAAACTCTGTCTTCCTGGAAGAACTCACATGGCCAATTTTTGTTTATGGAGGTATGGGGCTTATAAACACTAACTGTTTTAGAGGAAACCCTGAACCTGAAGAATAATGTAAGTGCTTCAGTCTGAAAAGCTAAATATTCTGTTTATCCATGGTTAAAATGTTATTTTGTTGGTTGGTTGCTGTTGTTGGGTGCCTTCGAGTCAGTGTCTGACTCAGAGTGACCCTACATACAACAGATGAAACTATTGTCAGTGCTTCTTTGCTATTCATAGGGTTTTCAATGGCTGATTGCCTTTTGGGAACAGGTTGCTGGGTCCATCTCCCAAGCCTACAGCACCTGGTGTTCCCAGTAGGTCTCCCATCCAAGTACTGACCAGACCAGATCCTGCTTAGGTTCCAATATCTGACAGAATCAGAAGCCAAAGTGATACAGCTGCAGGAATTTTGTTGGTAGTGGTACTTAAAATATTAATAACTGTTAAAAAATGACATTTACTAACCAGAATGGACTCCAGCACAGTGCTGGAGCTGGATCCCAGAGGCCCTTCTAAGATGCTCTGTGTAATTCTTAATTTACTGTATCCTCATGAGGCCCACAGACTCCTAGGTGAGGGCTGGAAGGGCATGTGGGGGGGGGGGGACTCAGAGGAGCTCAGAGCAGCAGCAAGTTGAGTATTTACAATTCAGTTTGTTTAATATATATAAAATATTTACAGAGAAATCTCAGTATTTTAACATAGAGATATGCTGGGGTTATGGAGGAAAAGGGTCACCAGGGGATTCAGAAGTGACTGGTGGACTCTAAGAGCAATAATATCTAATTTTCAGTTGTATATCATTCTTTTCTACACTGTTAGTCTTTATGTATCTCTAAATGAGCTATCTTCAAGTATGCTTACTAAAGTTTAATAAATTGCCAGGTAGCTCAATCTGCCTGTAAGAATATCAAATTAAGATCACAATTATAAAATATTATAAGCTGGGTGGTAGGGGTGGATGTGGGGAAACTTACGAGGAGCTACCCAAAGACACAGGGGAGTAAAAAAGAAGGATGATTTTTGGGGGAATCAACAGTTGGAAAAGGGAATACTATAGAATGAGTGCCCCCTCTACTTTTTGGTGGCTTTTTGCCTAAAAGCAAGCTGCAGTCAATAGTACACAGGGGAGCTACAACTCCAACAAAATTTCTGATTTGAAGAACCAGAAGACAGAGTTTGTGGCAACTATATTTAGTAGAAAACGAGTTTAGAATTCTGGAAAAGAAAGATTCAAAAAAGAGAAGCCCAATGGAAACTTGAATCTTTAAGAACATCAGAAGTGGCAAATATCTAGAAGAAGGTAAAAGACTATTTTTTTCCTAAAGTCCTTTAAAATAGATATGACTTCAAAGGAATTATATAGGTATAATATATATGACAATTATAGCATAAAGGATGGGGTGATAGTGGTAAAAGAACATAAACAGTTACAAGATTTTCTTCCTTCCTTCCTTCTTTCTTTCCTTCTTTTCTTCCTCCTTTCCTTCATTCCCCCTCCCTCCTCCCCCTCCTCCTCCTTCCTTCCTTCCTTCCTTCCTTCTTTCTCTTTTTTTCATAGTGCTGGGGATAACATGCTAGGTAAGTGCTCTACATCCCCAGCCTAGTTTTCCATAGTTTATGTGAAGTCATACATACAGCATTACCTTGTGTAACCTGTGAAAATTAAACTTTGCATATTACAATATCTACAGTAATGCTGCCCTGTAGACATATAATGAGCCATGTATATAATTTAAAAATTCCAGTTACCACATTAGAAAGGTGAATAGTGAAATTAATTTTGGTGATAGATTTACTCAACTCAATATACACAAAACATTATCATTTCTACATGTTGCTGTTGTTGTTAGGTGCCATTGAGTTGGGTCCAAATCATAGCGACCCTATGCACAACAGAACAAAGCCCTCCTTAGCACTATTGTTACTGTTTCTCTGCTATTCACAGGGTTTTCAATGGCTGATTGTTTCAGGATTGTTTTGAGAGCAGGCTGCCAGGTTCTTCTCCCATTTTTTGCGGTGCTGGGGATTGAACCCAGGGCCTCAGAGAGATCAGAGCAGCTCTATCAACTGAGCTAAACCCCAGCCCCACATTTCTATACATAATTGATATAAAATTGTCAATGTGATATTCTATATTTTTTCTTACTAAATCTTCAAAATCTATGGTGTGTTTTATGCTGACAGTAAACCTTATTTTGGATTAGCCACATTCAAATGTTCAGTAGACAAACGTGACTGATGACTAGTATATTGGACAAAAGAGCCCTAGAGTAACCACATAAAATGAAATGTATGCAGGGCGTGGTGGCGCACGCCTGTAATCCCAGCTGCTCAGGAGGCGGAGGCAGGAGGATCGCAAGTTCGAGACCAGAGGCAGTCTGAGTAACTTAGTGAGACCCTGTCTCAAAAAGTAAAAAAAAAAAAAAAAAAAAAAAAAAAAAAAAAAAAAAAAAAAAAAAAAAAAAAAAAAAAAAAAAAAAAAAAAAGGGCTGGGGGCGCAGCAAAGCATGCAGGCGCAAGGACCTGTGTTCAATCCCCAGAAAAGGAAAAAAAAAAAAAAAAAGAAATGTATGCCTGAAAAGCCAATGGATACATTTAAATGGCATTCGAAAGAGGAGGGGCAAGTTGGAACAAAGAAACAGAAATTGAAGGGGACAAACAAAAAACAATTTACTGGTAAGCCTAAATCCAACCTTAATCACTTGTATTAAATATAAATGGAAAAAGCATTATAACTAAAGGGTATAGATTGCCAAAATGCCAGGACAATAAAAGCAAGATCAAAATATATGTTGTTTAGAAGAGATTCACTAAATATATAAATAGGTAGAAAATAAATATAAATAAGCAGAAAATAAATGGATGTAAAAATATTTACCATGGAAATAGTAAACAAAGAAGACTAGAGGCTATATGAGTATCAGATACAATAGACTTCAAGAAAAAATATTTTATAAGTGATAGAGACAATTTCATGGTACAAAGATCAGTTCAACATGAAGATGTAATAATCCTAAATGTATATATGCCTAACAACAGAGCTTAAAAATACATGAAGCAACAAGCAACAGAATTATAGACAGAAATAGGCAATTTCACAATTATACTTGAAAATATTAACTCTCTCTCTGCAATTGATAGAGCAACTAGACAAAAAATTCAGTTAACATTATATTCTATATGAACAACATTATTAATCACCTTGTTTTAACAGAACATTACACCCAACAACTTCAGAATACAAATTCTTGTGACATGTACAACATTAATCACCTTGACTTATTAGAACATTACACCCAACAACTTCAGATTACAATTTCTTGTGATGTGTACATAGCACATTCACAAAGTCAGATCCTATGCTTGGACACAAAACGTCTCAGCAAATTTAAAAGCACTGAAGTCATACAGAGCATGTTACCTAATCACAATGGAATTAAATTAGAAATAATAATAACCTCTCCAGGGAAACCATTCTAAAATTTGGAAATTAAACAATATACTTCTAAATAGTCAATGAGTCAAATAAAATAATCACAAGGAAATTAGATAATATTTCAAACTGAATGCTAATGGAAATACAACATAAACACCAACTCTACCACTTATCCACAGTGTGACTTTTGGTAGATTACATAACCTCTCAGAATCTCCATTGATTTATCTCTAAGTGAAGAAAATAATAATGCCTCCTTGTAAGGTTGCCAATGAAAGCATAATAAGAAAATGTCTGTAAGTTTTTAGCAGGGTATCTGGTAAAACCTGAATGTTCAAAAAAAATTGAATCACTGAAAGTTTCATTAAAAGTTATAGTTTTTTTTTTTTTTTAAGTTGTGCCTTTGGAATAAAGGAAGGAATCTGTATAAGCTTTGGGATGAAGCAAATCAGAGAAAGCCACCACATCATGGGGAAGCTATTACGAGGAGCAGGAGGCAATACGGGACAAGCATATACAGTGAACCAGAATGAGAATTGGAAAACAGCAACCAGATGGAGTTATCTGAAACATGCAACACTTCTAAGAGATTTTGAAAATCCCACAGGGAGAAATGGAATTTATGCAATTATATAGGCTGAAGAATGGAGTATTGTAATTTTGATATGAATACCAGGGGTAACCCTGGAAGTTTAGAAAACTGGGGATATTTGGTTACAGATTAGGTAAACAAATAGCAGATTACATGGAACATATTGTATTTATGTGCTTAGATTTAAGGATCCAAATTAAAGGTACTATAAAGGTGTTAGGATGGTAAGGTTTATGGGTAATAAACCTATTGGGTCATGGTAACTGAAGGATTTTTGTGAGTAGGTATAGGAGGAAGAAGGTTATTAGAAGTAAAGGAAACACCTCAAGCTAGGCTCTCTGGTACACACCTATAATCTCAGGGATTTGGGAGGCTGAGGCAGGAGGATTACAAATTGGAGGCCAAATGCAGCCTATAAAACTTAGTGAGACCCTGTTTCAAAATAAAAAAAAAAAATTAAAAGGGGCCTGGTGTTGCAGCTCAGTGGTAGAGCATTTGCCTAACATGCGTGAGGCCCTAGATTCAATCTTCAATACTGAAAAGATTTTAAAAAATTAAAAAATAAAAGACCAAACGCCTCAAACTGTAGCAGGGAGGCAGGACTCGGTATGTTATGTGCAGACTAAGATGGCTGAGTTCATGAAGAAGACATTTGGCAGGTAATGTTAGGCCAATATATATATATAGGGTGTTGAAGCCAGGAGGGGTCTGGATTTGATAAGTTAATATGACTCAGAAACATTAACAAGTCTCCAGGAAAGGAGACGGCAACCTGAGAGTTGACAAAACAGTGAAATCAGTTAAACTTCTTCCTCAACATTCTTCCTCTTACTTCCTGTTGATGCCTTCTCCTTCCTCCACTGTCTTCCTTCATGGTGCCCCTGGTGTTCCCTCTGTTGGCCTGACCCTGGGCTGATCCACTCATGGGAACTTCCCTAGCCCTCTCTTTATCTAAATTCTCTTGCTATTAGCCCATTTCCCATGGGTAATACATGAACTGCTTTGACAAATGAATCCAGGCTAGTTAATGGATGAATCCACTCTACCTCTGGCTACACACAGTTTTTAGACAGGATATTGCTATGCAGCCCAGGCTGGCTTTGAACTCATTATGTAGCCCAGGCTGCCTACACATCCCAAATACTGGGATTACAGGCACGCTCCACCACACGCAGATTGTTTTATTTTATAAAATCAGTGTCCATTACTCACATACAAATTGTCATTAGGATAGCCTTTTTTTTTTTCCCCTTTAAAGCCCACAAAAATCACTTTGTTTGGGTCTCCCTAGAGAAGACAGAAGAGTGAAATAGTCAGGATACCTTTTAGGAGACCACTGAAATCAGAGCCCCCAGACAACTTCCTTCCCTTTCTGATATTCTAGACAATTCACTCTTTCTTTACAGAGCTGCCACGCGTCCTGTTCCTGGGGCTGTGTGTCACAGATGATATGCCCGGTCCACCTGCCCAGGTTTTCTCAGCCTGTGATCTACTAAGGACATTGCAGAGCCCACTGAAGAGCAGGAGGATCAGGGTCTGTGTTGTGAAGCTGGGCAAAGCTCTGATGTCATCAAGGCTGTAGAGGTGCTTATAAGTTCTCTATCCAAATAAATGTCCTTCCTCAGGCCCTGCTCCTCCATCTCACAAAAGCCATCCTTTTCTCAATTTAAGGAGCACCGCAGGACAATAAGATGGGGGAGGGCAGCTGCTTCAAGCTTTGGATCAGAGAAGACTGGTTCCTGCCTTCGGGTACCAGAACCCAGAGGGCAGGCAGGGAAACCTCGGCAAACTCTCCAGGCCCTTCCCCCTGGGGCCTTCCTGGGGAGCACAGGCAAGGGGGTGTGTAACGTTTGCACACACAAGTACCCTGCCACTTGAACAGCCGGCATTTTCCACAAACATATTTAAGGGCAGGGCAGCATTAAAGGAAAGAAGTTACAAATGTGTAGCTTAAGAGTAGGTATGAAAGTAGAGCCAGGTGCTGTGGTACACGCTTGCGATCCCAGCCACTCAGGAGGCAGGAGGATGGAGAGTTTGAGGCCAGAGGCAGCCTGTGCAACTTGGCAAGACCCAGTCTCAAAAAAAAAAAAAAAAAAAAAAAAAAATAGGGCCTTGGGGTTCAGCTTAATGGTGGAACACTTGGCTAACATGCATGAGGCCCTGAGTTCAACCCTCCAGTACTGAAAAGAAAAAAAAGAAAGATGGAAGGAAGGAAGAAAGAAAAGAAGGCTAGACCAATTTAATTCACCTTCATTTACTCATTTGGTCATAGTGCTGGGCTTTGAGGCTCATAGAAAATGATTGGAACATGAGTGAATATTTAAAAAATTACTTATAACTATGTCATATGTGAACATGTAGTCAAGAGCAATTTGTTCAGGGACTTGCACTGGTTTTTTTCTACAATTACACCCATGTGCTTTTCCCATGACCTCTACCATAGCGGGAAAGGCTAGAACGAGGTGCAGCTCTAGCCACAGCAGCCGAGGTTGTGTAATGGGATGAACAGCTATTTAGAGGCACTGCCAGTGCCTTTCAGTCTTTTCCCTTCTTGGGTCAAGAAAGAGACCTTGCATAAGGTGCAGAGTTTCTATTCTACTGCAGGAGGAAGGTAAAATAAACTTCTTGGAGGGAACCCAGAGAAGTCCCCTTCCTTGGTTATGGATGCCACGGCCTCTTTCCCTCTTTGCTCCATCCAGAGAAGCCTCTTGGATACCCTAGGACTGCTGCCCATTAAAATTGGGAAGAAGAGTAACAAACACAATTCCATGCTCCTTTCCACATTACTCATCAGAGATCCTGGCTCTTGGGCCATTTCCATGGTAAAAATACTATGTATTCAACACCTGATAAACAGCTGGACAGAATTAAATATCATGTATTTTGACATCTTTTATAGTTGTCAAATTTAAGGACATCAGTAATTAATTCCTAACTATACATTGCCAAACATGAATCTGTGTTATGTATTAAAAGCTGATACCTCCATTCTTACCTAAAATAACAATTGTTGTTGTTAAGTGACATTGAGTCTGTCTGACTCATAACCACAGGCCAAACAGTATTATCAGTGCTTCTCTGCTATTCATAGGGTTTTCAAAGGCTGATTGTTTTTTGGGAGTGGGTTGCTGGGTCCCTCTCCCAAGCCTACAGCACCTGGTGTTCCCAGGCGGTCTCCCATCCAACTACTAACCAGGCCTGGCCCTGCTTAGCTTCTGAGATCTGAGGGGATTGGATGTCATAGTCATACAGCTGCAGGCCAAAATAACAATTAGATAGCTAGGATTTATCAGCTCAGAGCTTACTGTGTGCTGAGTTCTGGGTTATACACTTCATTTAATTTTATTTTTTAATTTAAATACCACCAAAATCCTAAAGTATAGGTTATATTATGTTCATTTTATAAGTGAAGAAATTAAGATTCAGGAAAAGTTAAAAAAAATAATTTTTACAAGGCCACACAAGTAAATGTGCAATCTGTGTTGGAGCAAAGAGTTAAACCCTAATAAAACACTGGCCCCTTATCTTAACCTCCTTTAAAGACAGGTTAAAACCTGTCTTTAAGTTAGCTTTTTCCGACATGAGAAAATAGAGACTGAGTGAGGTAGAGCTGAAGTTTACAAGATCAAATTTTGGATATGGAGAACATGAAGTGGTTCTTTCTAACTCCAGATACTGAAATAAAAGAGTTGCTTTTAAAATGTAAAATAAATTTTGGGGGACACATAAACTGTTTGGATTTCTTTACCCTGTTAAGGGTAGTAAGGATATGAAACTCCGATAGGTTGGGCCAGCCAAAAACATAAATAGTTTCAAGGAGGGCTTATATTAATTTTTTTTTTTTCAGTGCTTGGGGATTGAACCCAGGGCCTCACACATGCTTTGCAAATGCTCTACCACGGAACCCTTTTTATTTCTTGATCTTGAGACAGGATCTCCGTAAGTTATGTAGGACACAGGCTGCCTCTGGCCTCAAACATGTGATCCTCCTGCCTTCTCTTCTTTAGTTGCTGGGATTACAAGCGTGAGCTACCACGCCTGACTTTAATTTGTTAATTAGATAATCAGGCATGTTGGACTGACTAATTGGACATGTTGGGCTGAGCATAAAATGACCATTTAAAAAATACTGTCAACTTCATGAGTCAATTTAGGTAGAGGCTGTGCCTGGATTTTATTTATAAAGTAGGTAGACTCCATACCCAAAGTTAACTATAATTCTATTCTCTGGATACAGGACACAGGGAACCAATACAAAAGTTTTTAGTTTTGGTTTTATTGAAAAATTTCATAAAATGGCTCTCTTTCCTTACTTTTTGTTTGTCTCGGGAGAGGGGGTTGGAAATCCAGTTTTTAAGACTGATGTCTCTTTTATCATCAGAGAAGTGGACACTATGTTTTTATACTCATGCTGCTGTAACCATTTGATAGGCTTGGAGCAAAACATCCAATCTTTTAGGACTTCAGTTTAATCACCTATCAAATGAGGAGATTGTTACAGTTTAGAACATACAGCTGTCATTTGCTACCAGAATTGTCAAAGATCTCGTCCTAAGTCACCTCTCTCCCCAATATGACTTTCCATAACCCTAAAATCTACTCATGATCCATGGGGATCAACTAAGACAGTGTTCTTTACTTGAGTTCTGTGTCTAGCTTTGAGTTGCTAGATTTAGCAAATAAAAATATAAGGCATTTAGTTAAATTTGAATTTCAGACAAACCATGAATTGTATTTCAGTATAAATATATCCCAGGCTGGGATTTAGCTCAGTTGGTAGAGTGCTGCTCTGCAGTCTCTGAGGTCCTGGGTTCAATTCTCAGTACCGCAAAAATGGGAGAAGGATGTGGCAATCCACTCCCGAAGCAATCAGCCATTGAAAACCCTGTGAGGGTCGCTATGAGTGGGACACGACTCCATGGCACCTAACAACAAAAACATATCTCAGGCAATACTCGGGACTTACTTATGCTAAAAGCTGACTTGTGGTTTATCTGAAATTCAAATTTAACTGGGTGCCCTGTATTTTATCTGGCAGCCCTGCTGTGGGCTGTGTTTCAGGCAGTCTGTGATCTTTGCATGATACTCTGAAACACATTTGTGCATATGTCTGGGCGTGTACTTTTCCATAGTGTGGCCCAGAGCTTATTTTATGAGGTTCACAAGGTCCACAGTCCAAAATAGATCTAGAACCAATGGACTGAGAATGACATTGCCAAGAAATGGTAACATAATTGTACCCTCATCTATAAGTGGGTGAGTCCATGTGCAAATATTCACTTTAAAATAAATTCTTCCTGATCCCAAACTGACCCCTAAAGAAAGCTTCTAGCACAGGTTATAGAAAAAGAGTTGTCCCTTTGTGCTTAAGAACGTACTTCCTGCTGCCTGCCACCCTTCCCTCTTGGGAGAGATGCTGCACAGAGCAACCTGAAAGGCCATGTGTGCTGAAGTGTTACTGTCACTGTGATGTCAGAAGGAGCTGGGATCCCAAATGCCATCTTGCCAAGGGCTGCAAATCAGCTGTGCCTGCTCCCTGTGCCTGCTACATTCCAATCGCTGCATCTGTCAGGGCTCATCAGCACTACCTCCCGGAATAGAAACAGGTCTGGCTGCTACCGCTTGCCATTTTAAGTTAAGTCCAGCTGAAGGGGGGTTTTCCATGTTACCATTTCACCTCCAACATGATTTTTAATATGAAACATATGACTCTTAGCCATACTAGCATATTTAAAACAAAAACCTGTTTTTAGTCAAATAATAAATTCAGGGGGATTTGTGGGGAGGATTTCTATTTTGTCAACAAGCTATCGTTCTGGGGGTCAAAGAGCTCCCGGATTTTTGTGCTATCAATTTAGTTGAAACAGATAACAATATATCTAAACTGAACAGGTACCAAATGTTTAAATGATTCCTGATAAAAATGGGGATGGAATTCTAAACTTTGTGAACGAAGCCCAAGAATTTTCTCTCACTCATCTTTATCAAATAGTGGAAGAAATACTTATCCTAAGCTTGAGAGATTTAAAATTATCATTAAAAATTACAAGCAATTTTACTTTTATAGGGCACCACTCATGCATTTCTGTTCCTGGGTCAAGTCTCCTAATTTAGCACATTTCTCAGATTCCAAGAAAATGTTTCTGCACCCCAACTTCAGATCAGGGACATGAACAGCCTGACCTCAATGGAGAGTCCCTTTGGGAAAACAGCTCTACAGCCACAAACACGTAGACACCCCCACCCTCCCACACTCACACCATACACACCCCAGGATCCAGAGACAAGAGTTGGTGAGTGAGGTCCCAGCTCCTTTCCCGTCTGGATGAAGTGGCAGCCTGACTTGCAATGATGAAGTTTTCGAAGCAGCCTCCTCTTGGGAAGCGATCTGTAGACAGAGAGAGGGAGGGAGGATGGGAGGGAGAAGGAAAATCCGGTGGGGAGTCACCACAGCCACCTGACAAGCCCCAGTGGCAGCAATTTTTAGAATAAGCCTTTGATGGCTGGATGAAGCAGGCTGAGCCTGCGCTCTGGCCTGGGGCAGCAGCCTGAGCCCTTCTTTCCCTCTTTGGCCTTCAACTGTGGGCCATGCAAGGCAGAGGGCGGGGCTCTGGTTGGTGGGGTGGAGTTGGGTTTCTTGACCTGGCCATTTTTTTTTTTTTTTTTTAAAGTCAAGGGCTCAAACAACCTGGGTGTGAGGAAAGAAAATTAATTAGGTGAGTGTTTACTTGTTGGAAGCATGTGAAGTTGAGTGGAGTGAGAGGAAGGGGAGGTTCTGGGTGAAAGTTAGCTTCTAGAAAGGTAAAGAGCCTGGTCACCTCAGGTCCTCTGAGAAGACTGTGATTATAAATAGATTGTTCTTTAGAAGAGGAGCACCTGTTTACCAGGACATGGGACTTTCTATGGCACTTCAGTATGGTACTAGCATTTCACAGTTTAATAAAGCAAGGTTAATGACCAGTCCTTGATTATCCAGTGATCCACAGAGGTCTACACTACACTCTAGCCTACATTCATGGTGGCGAATATCTACTTTGACAATGTTTTGTGTGAGAATAATAATTAAGATGGTTGCAATTGACCACAAGCTCTTAAGAGGCACAGAGAGTGTGAAATGGCTGCTATAAAAAGCTAAAAGCTAAAATGAGAATCAGCTACAATGATGGAAAAATAGATTGTGGAAAATACGTGCTCTAATTAGTCTTCATTATTCAGGTGATGTGCTTAACATTGCCTTGCCACTTTGGCAAGCTGATTTTTCTGCATTCTAAAGAGGAAGGCTGGAATGAAGATGCCTTCTGAAGCAGTGCGTACTGAGGACATCTGAAGAAAAGTATGACAGAGAGGACTTAAGAGAAATGAGATGGGAATCTTGAAAAACAAAGGTTGTGAAGGCTGTTGTGCTACAAAAGGATTCAGTTAGAAATTTTGTAGCCTAAGATGTTAACAATTAGGCCCAAATGTGTAGACACTCCAGGAAAATATATTTAAAAAAATAAGAAAGAAAAACTTTGATAACAGCTGGGTTCTAGTAACGAAAATGGCAACCTTCTAAATAACCAATTCCATATAATTAGAAGGGTGAAAATTAAAGAAGCTATGAGATTGGAATGACATAGAAGGGACCCTTGGGCTGACTGGGAGCTTGCACCGGGTCATCTCTGATACCTTTACCACTCTAAGGGTCTGTGATTCCAGATGTACTGGCCTTTAGGTCTCCTGACCCCTATGAACCCATTGGATAGCATCTATCTCGGTTACCACTTCTGTTGTAATTCCAGTGAGCTTTTTGCTAAGTAGAACTATTTTGATTTTTAAATTATTTGCTTCCACTCATGAATCTCCAGCGCAGAATATGTCAGAAGCAAATCAGAGTACTTTATTTAGTAGTTCACTTTCAAGTGATCCTTCTTTTGTTTTAGAGATGGGGTCTCATTATGTTGCCCAGACTGGTTTTGAACTGCTGGACTCAAGACATCCTCCCACTGGAGCCTCCTGCATAGCTGGGACTATAGGTACGTGCCACCACGTCTGGCTGATTCAAGGAGTTCTTCTTATTTGCACTTCTTTGACTCAGAAAAAGGGTCAGAGCATCCAACCCTATTTTTACTATACTAAAAATCAACCTTCTATCATCATTTATGATATTGATGACATAATGATGGAATGGGTTTGCAAGAAGCAGCTATTGGTAACAATACTATCATCTTCAGGATATTGGAAGGGCACTGAGATGCTTCTATCAATAGGATATCATTTGAGGTAGAAGTATGAACACAATGGGAAGAATAAATGGCAAAAGGGAAAATATCTAAGACACAAAAACAATTTATAGAGTAGCTACCGTATGCAGCCATTGAATGTCTGCTATGGTTGATATACTGGAAACATAGGGGTGGAGGACATGGCTGGGAAAGGAAGCTGGAGAGTAGGCTGCAGGATGTATTAGGAAATTTGGTTTTTATTGTTAGATCAGTGGGGGTCTACCTTTCATTTACTTAATAAAAAGGAGTGCCATGATGAGATTGGCATTTTAGACAGAATACTTGGGCATTTGAAGGTATAACTTTAGCAGAATTTTGAGGCTACGCATTGAGTAATTTATTTGTTTCCATTGTTGGTGTACCTCTCTTCAATCATCCCCCACGTGCTGTGCCACAGAGCCAGCTCAGATGTGAGCCCACAGGGGCAAGGATCATTATTCATTTCATTTGTTGATGGAATCCCAAGTGCCTAAAATGGTGCCTGGAACATGTTGTTATTAGGTGCTGTGGAGTCATATCCAACTGATAGCGACCCTAAGTACAGCAGAGCAAAACTCTACCCAACACTGTACCATGCACATGTTCTTTTTGAGCCCATTGTTGCAAGCACTGTGTTTCTTCTTCTTTTGAATTTTACCATATCAGCAAAAGAAGGTCCCAGGGACTTTACTCCATTCCCATCATTAAGGTCAACCCTACTTTGAGGAGGCAACTCTTTCCCCGTCATTTCTTGAATGCATTCTACCCTGGGAGCTTATTTCCAGCACTATATTTGATAATCTTTCTCTGCTATTCATAGGATTTTCAATGGCTAATTGTTTTGGGAGTGAGCAGCCAAGTCCTTCTCCCTAGCCTTTCTTAGTCTGGAAGCTCAGCTGAAACCTGTCTACCATGGGTGGCCCTGCTGGTATCTGAGATACTGGTGACATAGCTTTCAGCATCACAGCAACATATAAGCTACCGCAGCATAATAACCTGACAGACACGTGAGGGTCTGGAACATAGTAGACGGTAACTAATTGCTTACTAATTGAAGAAGCAAAGGAAGGAATGAATAAATGCATATTCAATAAGATGAATAAGATGAAGTTACAGGGCAAAAGAATTGAGGGTAAGAAGGAAGGATTATAATAGTGAACCATAAAACTGAGCTGAAAAAGGAGGGAAATGAAGACCTGAAGTCAGGGAATTCTTCTTTATTGTAGCCCCAGAACTAAGACAATACATAGTTTATAGTTGGTGTTCAATAAATATTTGTTGGATGAAGTCAAGTGTGAGGGCAGACCCCTGTAATCCCAGCAATTTGGGAGGCTGAGGGGGGAGGATTGCAAGTTCAAGGCCAGAGGCAGCTTGTGCAATTTAGCTAGACCATGTCTTAAAAAGAAAAAAAAAAAAAAAAAAAAGGTGGGGCTGGGGGTGCAGCTCAGTGGTAGAGCACTTACCTAGCATGCACAAGGCCTTGGGTTCAACCTCCCAGTGCTACAGAAAATAATTGTTGAATGAAAAAAATTAATACTGATAATACACAAAGATCCAAATTGGAAAGTGTTGTGATATTTTGCTTTTTAATTATTACAGTCGTCTCTTATAGAAGTTCACAAGGATTTTGTAGTAAAAACTAAGTCTTTTAAAAAGGCTTTTATAGCTGAAAGAATAGTTGGACAAAAAACATGGTCCCCAAAGTATACTTGTCAACTGTAGATTATGATTATGATTCTTTAGCTGGTCTCAACTTCTACCATAAATAGTGAGTAGCATTTAGAATGCTACTTCACAAACTAATGTACACAAGAATTACTTGAGAATTTTGTAAAGTGTTGATGCTATAAGGTAGGCCTAGGGGAAGTGGGGCTGGTATTCTGCCTTTATAATAGGTAATAAGCTCACAGTTAATGCTGATATTCCTGGTTCAAGGGCCACACTTTGAACAGCAGCTATTTAGAATGATGAGCTACTCAAGATGTTAAGGAAAATTTTTGTTTAAAAGAATA
The DNA here is from genome assembly GCA_007922755.1 of Pedetes capensis. Classification (NCBI taxonomy): domain Eukaryota; kingdom Metazoa; phylum Chordata; class Mammalia; order Rodentia; family Pedetidae; genus Pedetes; species Pedetes capensis. Next base: position 70,549 of record VMDO01005873.1, on the reverse strand, counting down.
AAAAATAGAAATCGAGGTATGGTAATGCCCACTTGTAGTCCCAGCTCCTTGGGAGGCTGACACAGGAGGATCATTTGAGCCCAGGAGTTTAAGACCAGCCTGGGAACATGGTGAGGCCTCATTTCAAGAAAAAGTAGGAGGAGAAGGAAGAGAAAGCAGAAGCCATTCCATCAGGACACACACAGTGTCCCAGCACCACGTTTACAAAGCCAGCTGGAGGATGTCCTCAAGTTTTCCTGTCTTGCCTTCTTGAAATGGAACAGCCTCTCTCCTAAACTTGGCCCTTTCCCTGTGTTTTGGACTGCAGACACAACTGTCTGTCCAAGAGCCCTGTCAGTTCTCCCCACTCTTTGTACCCAGCCCCTCCATATCTGCCAGCCAATTCCCACCATCACCTAATGGTTTTCACTCTCTCTCTGTTGCTTTAAGGCCTTTGTACTTGCTGTTCCATCTACCTGATTGTCTTTCCCCTTATTTTTGACTAGTGAGTTTCTAATTCATCTTTTGCACCCCAGCTTAAATACCACTTACTCAAGAAGTCCTTATTTGAAACTTCAGCTCAGGTTCTCTGCCCTCCTGATAACTTTTCTTTTCTTTCATGTCACAGTTCAATAATTCCTCACTAATTATTGCTCTCATAAATAATAAAAGTTAACATATATTAGAGCATACAGTATACCAGCTATTTGTGGTATCTTCCAAAATGACCCAGTGATTTCTGCCTCTCAGCATTTGCTTTATATAATCCCCTAATTTGAAGTAAACTCCTTATAACTAATAGATCAAAATGTTGAGTGGTTATCACTTATGTGATTCAGTTAAAAAAGATACTGACTTCCGTCTTAATTGCAGAATTTCTCCATTGCTGGCTTTGATAAAGCCCAGTGCCATGTTGGAGATGCTTAGGCAAGGAACAACCAGCTGGGAACTGCAATCTTTGTTCAACATCCCCAGAAAACATGAATCCTGCCAACTATCACCAAGTGAACTTGGAGGTGGATCTTTCCCCTAGTGAGCCTTTAGGTGAGGCCCTAGCCCTGGCCGACATCTTGACTGCAACCTTGTGAGAGACCCTAAAGCAATGGACCTACTGAAGCTCAGCTAGGATCCCTGACCCACAGAGTCAGTGAGATAATCATTTGTTGTTGTTTTTAGCTGCTGAATTATGTAGCAATAAACAAAAATTGGGCTGGGCTTTAGCTCAGTTGGTAGAGCGCCACTCTGCAGTCTCTGAGGTCCCGAGTTCGATTCCCAGAACCGCAAAAATGGGAGAAGGACATGGCAACCCACTCCCAAGGCAATCCCAAGACAATCTGCCATTGAAAACCCTATGAGGGTCACTATGAGTCAGACACGACTGGACGGCATCTAGCAACAACAACAAACAAAAATTACAGTACCTTTTTTTTGTTGGTTAGGTTTTTTTTTGTTTTTGTTTCTTTTGTTTTGTTTGTTTGTTTTTAGATAAATTCTTATTATGTAACCAAGTCTGGCCTAGAAGTTGAAATGTAGCCCAGGCTGGCCTCAAACTTGCAATCTTCCTGCTTCTGCCTCCCAAATGCTGGTGTTATAGGTGTCACCATGCTCAGGAATATGGTAGCTTTCTATGTGTTTTTCATCTGTAAACTAATTCAATCCTTACAGCAACTTTGTCACATAGGATCCCTGTTTTACATATAAGAAAACAGAAACAGTTTTACTTTCCCATGACACATGGATGGTAAGAGATGGAGTCAAAATTTGGACCCAAGTCATCAGGCTCCAGAGTCAGTGCTCTCAATTACTTCAGTTTGCAGGAAGACAGTGGCTGTGTATGATTTGATCACAGTTGCTATCCCTTTCTTGGCCACAGTGTGTGATATGTGGTAGAATCTCAACAATTGGTTAATTGACTGATTACTTAATTCAGGAAATTGCTAAATGAAGGATGAATAGTTTTTGTTATTTTTCATACAAGAGAATTTTTATGAGTGTTCTCAGGAACTATAATTGTACATGTTTTACCTCAAAGGCTTTTTCCTGTTTTGTGTATGAGTTCTTCAGGTGTGGAATGGGATACGTTCTTATTGACTGAAACTTTTAGGTGCATTTCAGTGTGTTGCTGTTGTTAGGTGCCATTGAGTCGGTGTCCGACTCATAGTGACCCTACATACAACAGGCAAACACTATTGTCAGTGCTTCTCTGCTATTCATAGGGTTTTCAATGGCTGATTGTGTTTTGGGAGTGGGTTGCTGGGTCCTTCTCCCAAGCCTACAGCACCTGGTGTTCCCAGGCGGGCTCCCATCCAAGTACTAACCAGGTCCAACCCTGCTTAGTTTCCCATATCTAGAGTAGTATAATATAAACATAATACAAGCCAGATATGTAACTTTAAATTACATAAGGGTTACATTAAAAAAGGTAAAAGGGATTATTAAAAGTTATGTTAATAATATATTTTATTGAACTCAATATATTCTACAGAAAGGCTTAGAGACCTCAGCTGACATGTGGGCTATACCAGTATTAAACTATTTGTCTTCACTAAGAAGGGCTGGCTCAGTGATTGGTCACAAGAGACAACAAATGCTTGTTCTCATATTTAATGTGGTATAAATAATCTTTGCTTGAAAGAGGATCTGTTAGTGATTCCCCAAAACAAATAGGAGTAGGAGAGGTAGGAGAGTCTGTGTTCCAAGATTTTTCAGATAATAGATCCAAAACATTGTCTTTTCAAGGTGAAACAAAGGATGCATTTTATTATTTTAAGCATACAAGTTTTAAGCCAGAAGCATTTGCTAAGTCCAGCCAACAACACAATGTGTTCAAAGCTCCCAAAACTCTGATTTTTGGAAAACAGACATGAAGCTAATGGATGAAGCAAAACTTTAATGGAAAATTGAGAATAACTCAGAGAATTCATAACCCAGCCTTCCAATAGCATCTAATAGTGCCAGCTGGGTTTGGGCTGTCCTCATTATACTTAAGAGGCTCTTGATATAACTGGATACTTGCAAATCACATGCTGTTATGACATTTGGAAGGCTGCAACCCTGAGACACACTTGTAAAGGTTGAAAATAATTAATTGCAAGCTCTTCCAAAAGTATGGAATAGTTTTCAAAACACAGAATATGGTTCTCTAATGATTGTAAGAGTATATAGTAAATGAAAGTGGATTATAGGTATGAAATAATTTTTTAAAAAACCCTCAGATGAAAGCTGAAGATTCTCATTTTGTGTAGCGCCATTGAAGAATCAGTTGTAAAATGTAGAAGACTTGCTTTTCTGGCAGAGTACTTGGCTTGATCAAAGTTAGAGATTGGCTTATATGACTACATTGAGTTAAAATAGTACAAATTTATTTATTAGTAAGGTTTGAACAGTGTAACTTTTCCACCAATCAGCTTCTTCTCATGAGGCTGACCTGCCTGGCTGCCCCCACCCCGGCCACCTCCCAGCCCATGCTGAGTGCCTTCTGTGTTTCTACCACACCATGGATGTAGCTCTCTCTCCTAGAACTTACCACATTAGGACAATGTGGCCTGGCAAGTCCTGGAGGAGGAGGTTTTTGTGTTGTTCAGTTTTTGCCTCTCTGTGCTCAGCATGGTGGTATGTGGCACATGGTCAGTGTTCACGAAGGTCTGCCATTTGAGTGATGGCACATATGCTTGTGCTGGTACTCTCCCTGCCTGCTCTGACATTAAATAAGAACAAAAAAGACCTCCAAGATCACCATCTCATTCGATGCATTGCCAAATTATCTTAAAAAGGTAATTAGAGGACTAAAAACTCCCTTTCTCTCATTGCCCTAGGTTGGTAATAGCCTCATCTGTCCTATACCTGCCCCGTGTTCTACCCCATCCTAGTCTTGCCTCCTCTCTTTTCCTCTTTACCCACTGAGCTATAGTTTGAACTCTGACTTCATTAAAATATTTATTGGTTGCTTCATTGTAATCAAGAGCTGTATCATTATGTAAGGATCATGGAATCTGAGAAGAACATGTGATGCTTTATTGTAGTCTTGAAACCGTAGTAGCTTGAGTGTATGCAAGTTGAGATCACCTATGGTATCTTCAAATAGTTTTAAATTGTAAAAATTATTTCTGAACAGAATTTATTATGTTCTGAAAGGCTTGATGGCTGCCTCTGAGCTCTTTCAGATAACATAGTGAGTCCTGACTGGAAACCAGCTAGAAAGATTATGATATTCAAAGAATGTCTTTGGGCTGCTAAAATAGATATTATGCGCTCTTTGTTCTGAAATCCATGCTCATTCCACATGGCTGTTCCCTTCATGTCCTCCCTCAATGTACTTTAACTCTTTACAGGTCTAAGTCAAGCTTATTTCTAAGCAGACAAGAAGACAGGCACAGCAAGGGATGAACAGTTAACGAGGATGGGGGGAAACTAATGAAAAGGAGGCATAGGAATTCAGAAATCCTCAGACTGGTCCTACGTGAGTGCTCTGTTTGACTTTTAAAGTGTTGTTATTTTTTATTTTATTTTATTTTATTTTATTTAAAAACAAGGGAGTTTTCCATTGAAGTATAAATTGTCGGCTTCTTGTGAAGCATTATATCATCCAGAAATATTGGGCTCACTTGTTTATGTGCGAACAACAGCTGAAGCACACGAGCGACTCCATGCTTCAGATAGGGCACTTGTCCCCACTTCTCACAGTTTCCATTGCCTACCCACTTTGCCCTGCACTGACCCCTGGAAGATTTCATTCATTTCTGCCTGGTCACAAAGGCATTTGTGTTTGCTATGAGGAGTGTCACATGAGAGTACGTTTTCTAATTGTCATATCATTTTGAAGTTAGAAGCAGCTTTGTAAAAGTGACTACTTTGAGTAGGAGATTAGATTAACACACCCTCAAAAAGCAGGCAGCTGACTACTTCTGTCTGCTGTGACAGAGTCCTCTGCGCCCCCAAGAAGATCTTGTCTTTTTTCCTCCTCCTAGAATTAGCAATTTTTATTTATATAAAACCTGAACTCTCCAATAATATGTTCTGCAAGTTTTATTCCAAGAGATATTAAAATTGGTATTGCATAAAACACAAAATAGCTAGAAAAAGAAAAACTTCAGTGGTCATTTATGTATATACTATGATTTATCAACAAAGATAAATTCTTTCTTTTTTCTTTTTCTTTTTCTTTTCTTTTCTTCTTCTTTTTTTTTTTTTTTTTTTTTTTTTTTTTTTTTTTTTTTTTTTTTTTTTTTTTTTTTTTTTTTTTTTTTTTTTTTTTTGTGCTGAAGGTTGGACCCAGGGCTTTGCACTCGTATGCTTTGCAAGTGCTGGACCACTGAGCTGCACCCCAGCCCATTTTTTTTTAACTTTTTTTGAGACAAGATCTGGCCAAATTATGCAGACTGCCTCTGGTCTCGAAATTGTGATCCTCCTACCTCTGCCTCCCAAGCTGCTGGGATTACGGTTGTGTGCCACTGCGCCCAGTGATAAATTATTTCTTTAATGAAAGATTTGTCAGAGCCTTTGAAATGTTATTGCACATTGTTGGACCCTAAGAACAGAATAAGTGCGTAATTTTCTTTCATGTATATTTGACCACAAAACTGATTTTCATGAGACTATCTTGAGGCAGTATTCTACAGAATAACCTTCGATATGCACGTAGGAATTCTTAGAGATTTTTACTTTTTTGTCTTATATTATTCCTGAAAAGTCAGTTGTAAGCAAAGTAAAGCAATTTGCTTGAGCACACGAAATTGTGGCTATGAAATTGGGTTGGAATCCCAGAATCTTTTTCTCTTCACTATTCTCTTCTTACTTTTTACCTAGTTCTTTTAAAGTGGGCTCTTTAGGATAAAAATCTTCCTTCCTTCTTCCTATAGGAAGTGATTCTATACTCAGGAGCCACCCAAATACAAATAATCATTCATGATACTTTTGGTGACCCTGATTTTCTTATGTATCTAAAATAGTTAAAGTTTTATTCTTTCATTTCACAAAACTCACTGCATTATGTGTTTGTTTTGTTTGTTAAGTGCCATTGAGTTGAAGCAGATTCATAGTGACCATAAGTACAGAAGAATGAAGCACTACCCAACACTGTGTCATGTACACGATCTTTATATGTTTGAGCCCATTGTTATAGCCAGTATGTTTCTTCACATTTTGAGTCATGGCAAATCAGAAAATGGAGGTCCCAGGGGGCTTTACTCCACTTCCATTATTAAGGTCAACTCTACTTTGAGGGCCTGGCAATCCACTCCCAAGGCAATCCCGAAACAAGCAGCCATTGAAAACCCTATGAGGGTCACTATGAGTCGGGTACCGACTCGACGGCACCTAACAACAACAACAACTACTTTGAGGAGGCAACTCTTCTTCATTTCTTGAATGCCTTCCAATCTGTCTTAGTCTGGAAGCTCGGCTAAAACCTGTCCACCATGGGTGGCCCTGCTGGTATCTGAAATACGGGTGGCATAGCTTTCAGCATCACAGCAACATGCCAGCCCTCACAGCAAAACAAGCTGACAGACACGTGGGGAATGTGTTTGCCTGGATTTCCTTAAAAGCAGAGCCTGAGACAGGGAATTTATTTGGAAAGCACGAGTAAAAAGCCAGAGAGTAAGAAAGGTGGGCAGAGAAGGCAGTACAAGGATTCTTTATGGAGTTGGCCAGGGCTGAGGGCTACTGAGTGTGAATCTGCTGGACCTCCTGAGAAGCTTTCTGAAGTGGATCTCATAACTGTCCACATTGGCCATGAGTGGCCTCAGGCATTAACCTCCTGCACTCTGACAATGTGTGCCTGTGTGTAACACAGGTTCTCATGGGACCCCACACCTGGCTGGGAAGCACAAGGACAGGAAGGGAGAGGTGGATGGCCTGGGCCCAGGTGAGGTACTGACAGATTGCACCTGCAAAAAGTGGGTGGAGGTTTGCACTGAGCTGGCTTCTTAAGTAGTGGCTGGAGTGGGCAGTGGGGTTGAGAGCGTGTGAATTAGTACACAGGAGGTGTCTGATACACACTGGCACTGGACTGGACATACCATAGTAAGTAAAAGGAGGCTGGATCCTTCCTCAGGGATTTTAGCATGTGAGTGCTAGTGAATAGGAGTGAAGGAGCAAGAAACAGTGGCAGAACCATTTTTCTACATGCTCATGACCCAGGATGGTTAGGAATAGCCATCCAACCACTTCAGAGTAGCTGCCTCTGTGCTAAGCAGAGGGGTGAATATTTAAGGAACAGGAGGATATAGACCCTGGCCTCATGGATTTGGTATGGAAGGCAATGATAATCCCTATAAGACAATGAAACTACCATCATGATACTGGAAATTTTGAGAGGTATAATAGGATTTCTGGTAAAGTTACGTGAGTCAAAATATTTTTGTTTTGTTTAGTTTTTTGAGACAGGGTCTTAACTATGTAGCTCAAGCTGGATTGGAACTTGTTATATAGCCCAGGTTGGCCTCAAACTTGTGATCCACCTTCGACAACCTCACTAGTGCTGGGACAACAGGCCTGTATCACCAGATCTGGCCAGAAGCTTTCTTTATAGAATAGTATTTAATTGGAGACCTGAAGGATGATATGCTATTAAATAAGCATAAATCTGCTGTTATGCTTCAATTGCTAGGAACACACTATAAATTATCATCTTTTCCCTTTGAATTGTTCACAGTCGATTGTGGAGACACATGTTGTTGTTGTTGGGTACCCTTGAGTCAGTGTCCGACTTATAGTGACCCTATGTACAACATAGGAAACAATATTGTCAGTGCTTCTCTGCTATTCATAGGGTTTTCAATGGCTGACTGATATTTGGGAGGAGGTTGGCAGGTGCTTCTCCCATCCCTACAGCACCTGGTGTTCCCAGTTGGTCTCTCATCCAAGTACTAACCAGGCCCGACCCTGCTTAGCTTCCGAGATCTGATGGGATCAGATGCCACAGGGCTATGGTTGCAGGCTGGAGACACATATAACTTCATAATTGGATAAAAAGTAGTATTTGGTGTAACAAAATTACAGGGAAGTGGTGTGAGGAAGCTGGTGAAGTGTCTGTGTGGAGGTACAGTTTGGCATCTCCAGAAAGATTGGAGTGGGTTGCCAGGTGGACATGAGGACTCCTTAAGGATGTCTTTCAACAGGGAGGGATCTTCAATGCTTTCCCAGGAGTCTGTGAGCCCTCAATGAAAATCTGAAGTTTGATTTTTACTTTCCAGATTTTTTAAAAAGTTATTTTAACATAAAGTGATAGTGTGCATGGCACAGTGTTGGGTGCTTCATTCTGCTGTGCTTAGGGTCACTATGAGTCTGATCCAACTTGATGGCACCTAATAAACAAAACAGGCAAACTCATAATGCATGAGTTTTTGTGATCTTACTTTCGGGATTTTTAAAAAGTTACTTAAGCGCCAGGTGTTGTGGTGCACACCTGTAATCCGGTGACTCCGGAGGCAGAGGCGGGAGGATTTCAAGTTCGAGACCAGAGGCAGTCTGTGTAATTTAGAAAACCCTGTCTCAAAAAGTTAAAAAAAAATGGGCTGGAGGTGCAGCTCAGTGGTACATCACTTGGAAAGCGTGCAAGTATGAGGCCCTGGGTTCAACCCCCAGTACCACCAAAAAAAAAAAAAAAAAAAAAAAAAAAAAAAAAAAAAAAAAAAAAAAAAAAAAAAAAAAAAAAAAAAAAAAAAAAAAAAAAAAAAAAGAAAAAAAAAGAAAGAAAAAGAAAAGAAAGAAAGAAAAAGTATTGTACCCAGTGGCTCAACCCCAGAAAAAATACTCCAAGACACAAACGGATTGGGAGCAAAAAAGTTCATTTAGACTGGCCAGCCAGCTACTTTCAGTCCCGGGAATGGACTTTCAGAAAGCATCATCCTACTCACAGTGCTTAGGGGTGGAGAAGCAAGGCTACAGAAGCGAGAATTCTTTAGCGGTTAAGGGAGTGGGGTACAGAGTAATTTTTCATTTCTCAGAAGTCAGTCTTACAGGAATTCCAGTCATCAGCTCTCTGGTTAGTCTATCATGTATGATATTATGTATCCGTGACATAGTTTCCCTTACCAAAGAACCTTGAGGTCTGGCTGGGGCTGGTCTGCAAAGTGCCAGTGGGATCATGACAATCCTTTTTCTGTAAACTTTTTTTGTTTCCACAAAGAAAAAAGTTATTTAAGCTTACCTGGGTTATCTGTGAGATTTACCTTAACACTGGACACTGCTGTACAGTTTCAGGGTCCACATTTTCAAATGTATTTATCACAAGGTACTGAGAAACATTGGTTTGTTGTTTTTGGTTGGTTGGTTGGTTTTTGCAGTGCTAGCCATGGAGCCCAGGACCGTATTTCTGCCAGGCAAACTCCCCACCACTGAGCTACAGCCACAGCCCAGGAGGAGACAGTTTTGTTTGTTGCCTGGAGGGAATGCAGGCCTAGAATATGAAGGGAGATTCTAATTTATACATTATCATTTCAAGACAGTAGGAAAGTCAGCTTTCCATGTGAAATAGCATAAAAGTTCAATGCTGAGAATCAATTTTCTTTCTTTGTCCACAGTAACAAAGCAAAAACACAGGTCCCATGCTTGCAGTTCCTACCCCTGAGAGTCAGTCCCTGGATCTCAGGGTCATTAACAAGGCCTTGCTACTTACCCAATGGCCCTAGTTTCACAGCAGTTTGAAGGGCTTGAAGGAAGTTTGCTCCTTGTGGTACTGACTTTGAAATTCCTAGCACATAAAGCTAAACAGAAAGGAAACAAGGGCCCAGGGAGGAATGTGGCAAGAGAGAAGAGGTTCTCTGACTCTGGCCCAAGCTCACACAAGGAGGAGGCTGTCCTGGAGTTGCCTGGGAAAGATGGAGTAAGGTCATCAGGATCCAGCCTCGGTGTGTGATATTTTGCTTGGGGAACATGGCTAAGGTCAGAGTGTGGACCACCTCACGGCTCAAGCATATGTGTGGTTGACCAGGCGAGAGGAGAATGTGCTCAACCATGGCATCATACCACTATCACCAAAGCAGTGATTGTTAGTGGACGCTTTGGAATTTCTAGGTTTCTCTGCTGGTTTTTAGGAATGGTTCTATTTTGAGTGAAAAAAAAAAAAAAACAACAAAAACTTTTGATTTGGAATATGTGGGGATTTAGATGATATGAGGGCTAAAGAGAGAGAAACTAGGGTGTTACAGAGACTGCTAGTTACCTCCCTTAACATAGCTTTTTCTTCTTTTATTAGCGTTTCCACTTTTTAGCTGGGCACATGATACCTGCCTGCAGCCATAGCCCTGTGGCATCTGATCCTGTCAGATCTCAGAAACTAAGCAGGGTCGGGCCTGGCTAGAACCTGGATGGGAGACCGCCTGGGAACACCAGAAGCTGTAGGCTTGGGAGAAGGATCTGGCAACCCCCTCCCAAAAATCAATCTGCCATTGAAAACCCTATGAACAGCAGAGAAGCACCGACAATAATGTTTCCTCTGTTGTACAGAGGGTCGCTATGAGTCGGATACCGATTCGATGGCACCTAACAACAACAACAACATGATACCTGGAATAAAACTTCCATTTCCCCACCTTTCTTGCAGCTAAGTATGATCATATGACTAAACATCATTTAAAGGGCAGTGAAGAACTGATTTGCAAACAAGTCAGAGGTGCCAATAACTTTGTCTATTAATATTTAAATCAATACTCAGTGTGAAACTTCTGAAGAAATTGACTTAGTAGTTCCCAAAAGCAAACTGATAGAGTTGAAACCATTTCCAGTACAGGATTTGCAAAAATAATATATGAGCAGGCAAAATGTCATCCTCCTTTTTACTCTCTGAACAAGGAAGGTTACTACTTGTTTTATAACTAAATGAATGCATTTATTAAATTATGGTAGAGTGTTTCCTGAAGAGGTAGGCTTATGATTTATTGTTGTTGTTAGGTGCTGTCGAGTCCGTGTCCAATTCATAGCCACTCTACATAGAACGGATGCAACACTATTATCAGTGCTTCTCTGCTATTCATAGGATCCTCAATGGCTGATTATTTTTTGGGGAGTGGGTTGCCAGGTCCTTCTCCCAAGCTTACAGCAGCTGGAGTTCCCAAGTGGTCTCCCATCCAAGTACTAACCAGGCCTGACCCTCCTTAGGTTCTGAGATCTGACTGGATTTGATGCCACAGTGGTACAGCTGCAGGCGGCTTATGATTTGGACAGCCACAGACTCTGATCACATGCTACCTCTGAGTGAAGAGTGTTCATGAGGAAAGCATGCTGGATGAAGGCATGGTCACAAATTCTTCACCACCAAAATTTTCATTATTAATAATGAGGTTTAGGCCAACTGTGGTGGCACATGCCTGTAAATTCAGCACTCAGAAGGCTGAGGCAGGAGGATAGAGAGTTCAAGGCCAGCTTGGGGTACATAGAGGGTTCCAGGCCAGTCTGGATCATGAGACCTTGTCTCAAAAACAAAAACAAAAAAACAAACAAACAAACAACAACAACAACAAAAAATTAAAGCTTCCACATCAGTCAAGCAGAGCCAGTGGCTCCTATTCTTTCAGTTTGCTGTCATCTTTGTTTGACTGGGGGGATTTAACAGTTTATTATGATTTGTGTCATTTTAAAAACATTAGGCCATCAAACCATGGAGAAGTAAGTACGCAAAAAGTCTGCAAAACATAACATACTTTAGACATGTTTAGGTATGTAAATGATCTGAAATTCCAGATAGCTGAGTCACTTCCTTATTATGCGTGGGCAGCCAAGTGATCTCTACCTTCAACTGGATTCAGCCTCCTAAAGCTAGCTTCATTGCAAGTTTTGTTTTCATATTCTATTGTGCTCCAAACCTTGAGTAACTGGACCAGATGAGAAATGTTTAAAAGAGATGCCTATCTATATGTGAAACATTTATTTTAAAATTAAAACATACAAACATATACTCACCCACTATCTGTGTGGTTTTTTTTTTTTTTTTTTTCTTGCAGTACTTGGGGATTGAACCCAGGGCTTTGTGCATGCAGGGCAAACCACCACTAAGCCACATCCTGGTCCCTTTTTAATTTTTTGATTTTGTTTTGAGACAGAATCTTGCTAAATTGCACAGGCTACCTCTGGCTTCAAACTCTCAAACCTCTTGCGTCAGCCTCTCTAGTGACTGGTATTACAGCCATGTGTTATGGTGCCTGGCAACATCCCCTATGTTTTGATATAGCACCAAGACCTTTTGTATGAGCACAGACAGGTACTTCTTAAATTTATCCATAAAACATCAGCTATGAGTTCTGATTTGGATTTTCTTATATTAGATTTAAAGCTTAAAAAATTTTGCAAAGTAACATGAATATAATTAGACACTATGATTTCTTTTCTTTTGTCTTTTACATTTGTCTCTCCCATACCCATTTTTTAGGAACTTACATTTCTCAGGTGTTTTGAGAGCATTTGATTTAGTGTTTTATAGAAAGAGCCACTGTTTTTGAACTCATATTTCATTAATTTACATACTACTTAATTTAAGTAATTTAAGTAATTCAGTAACATGTACTTCTGGCATCAACAACAGGGAACACACCCAGCTGACTCGAGGTAAAACCACAGTTGGACTTGCGGCAGCAGAAGCACATGCGTGCACTGGAAAGTGGCCTACTAAGGAGCTTTCTGTGTCTCCTGAGCACCACTCTGGGTAACTTACAGCCAAGGGAGCAGACAGAATCACCTGGTGATTTTCAATGATCCATGAGTGTGGGGAGAGTTGACATCTTATACAGAAACAAGGTATGCCACTACTTATTCAGATACTACTTATTCAGATATTTTATATAGTCTTCATGAATATAAGCACACTGTATTAAGTTTATTCTTTCTCTTTATGTAAATATAGATCTATAGCTATCTGTCTATACATATACACACATATGTATTCCAAATTGTCCACTCTAATTTTTTATTGCCAATATGTGACAGTTACTGATTTAAATATATTTCTCTCCTCATTAAGCTGCTTACTGGACTTACATAAAGTCCAATAATTTTATTAATTGTCTTTGGAGCTATAGAGCTTTAACAAAATTCATTTATTAAAACTCCTCTCTTCAATTATAAGAGTAATAAATACTCCATAGAGAAAATTAGAAATGTAGGGAAAACTTACCCCAACAACCAATGACACCTTACTTACATTCATTTTCATTCTTTTTATATTTGCATCATTTTCCCTACATAATTGTAATCACAAAGCATAACTGAGTGTTCTTTTTCAAAGAATAAGTGCATTCCGAATGCAAAACTGTTTTGCTGGGGGTTTGCTTGCTTGTTTCATAAGCATCTATATGCTTCTCACTAATGTGCATAAATGCTAATGTGACTTCTGCTATTCCTGAGCTCAACCCCAATGCCTTCTCTTGCTCTGAGTCTGGCTTGCTGGCATTTTTCCCAGGGTAATGAAGCCTTCTCTCCTCATACCACACATAGCTGATGACCTCACTGCATACTCAGCCCTTCCATGTCAGGCCTCGGCCGGAATTGCTCTCACAACACAGGTGAAATGGAGGTGGCCAGGGTTTATAATTCCACTTGAAAGGCTGAACAGATCATAATCCACATAATTCAGATTTCCTAAGGAGATTTTCAAGGCACATTTTTCTTGGCACTCGTTTACACAATGTATGTATGGTTTGGGTTTGAATGGGATGGTTGCTACTCCTTCTGTACTATTTTAGCTTTGATCTCCTTACTTCTTCCTTTTGTCCCCTCCATGGACTGCTTTTTCATTCTGTCAGCTTTTACTCATTCACCTAGCAGAGAGAACTTTCCTGCCCCGCTTATATAAAATAGGAACTATCACTCTAATTCCCTGGGCCACCCCTGCCTTGGATTTATTGGGGGCTGGCAGGAAAAGAGAATGAAAGAAGGCCCCCATAGCAAACATCTAAACATTTAAAAGGCCCCGACCACATGTGTTCAGGCTGCCCTCAGCTTGCCGCATCCCTTTAGGCTCTCCTCTTCAACAAGCTTCCTGTGACCTCCCGCTGGCATAATTCTGTGATTCTGGGCAATTTGGAGCATAATTATAGGGCCTCATGCTTGCATACTCTGCAAGTGCTGGACCACTGAGGTGCACCCCCAGCCCATTTTTTTTACTTTTTGAGACAGGGTCTTGCTAAATTACGCAGACTGCCTCTGGTCTTGAACTTGGGATCTTCCTGCCTCCGCCTCCCAAGCCTCTGGGATTACAGGCATGCGCCACCGCGCCTGGTTCTATAATCTTCATTTCTTATGCATGGAAAATAAACTCAGACATAGAGACTATGTACTAGAAATTTTAACAACTTTATTGGAGTAGGATTATGAGTTTTTGTTTTTCTATTTTCTATACTATCTATTTTATATTGACCTATATTTTTTGTCAATGGGAGAAGGACCTAGCAATCCACTCCCAAGGCAATCCCCAAACAATCAGCCATTGAAAACCCTATGAGAGTTGCTCTGAGTCGGATACCAACTCGACGGCACCTAACAACAACAACAACAACATATTTTTGTCAATAATAATAATAATAATAATAATAATAACAATTTCCAACATAAATATAATGACTTGCCAGGTGACAACTCACAGGTGGGGTATGTTGGTTTTTAACCTGTCTTTAGTATTAAAACCCATGTTCATTCTTTCATGAATTCAACAACTATTAATTGGTTATCTCTGTTGCTACATGCCAGCCTCTTTCGTAGAAGGTGAGGAAGTAGGGAATGAAATTTCCCCCAACCATCTGCTCTCCTTGAAAGGATGCAGTGGTTAGAAAAAAGTAAGTAATATGCAAATACAAATTATATATCAGATGGTGGTGAATGTTATGCAGAAAAACATCAAAGCAGAGCAAAGGAGATAAGGAAGCATGGGTGGGGGTGATTTAATTAGGCCCATGACTGACAGTGATTGCACCATGGAGTCTAATTTGTTTATCATGGAATTGCAAACCAATTAGTAGTTTGCATTATACAAAATGCTTTCACGGTTGTTATGCAACTAACAAGAACAGTGATGTTCAGCATTTCCCCATTCATCATTGCAATGAGCTTAAGAATAATTTTGAAGAATCTGGTGGATTATAAATATATTTTAAATAAATTGTTGTTGTTGTTGGTGCCATTGAGTCAGTATTTGACTTACCCACCCCATGTACAACAGGCAAAACAGTATTGTTAGTAATTCTCTGCTGTTCATAGGGTTTTCAATGGCTGATTGTTCTTTGGGAGTAGGCTTCTGGGTCCTTCCAAGTCTACAGCACCTGGTGTTCCCAGGTGGTCTCCCATCCAAGTACTAACCAGGCCTGACCCTGCTTAGCTTCTGAGATCTGATGCCACAGTGGTACAGCTGCGAGCATTAAATAAATTAAATATGTATTATTCAAACCTTCTTTTGATCTCTCTTGCATTGCAAATAAAATCTAAATGCCAAGATTGAAATTAATAGTCCACCCAAGAGATAGGGCATCATGCTAGGAACTGAACATATGTTTTTAAGGTCCATTAAGAAATACCACTTATAGTGACTTCTAGTTAAGGTGATGGATTAGAAGCAGTCTCTGTGCAACACAGTGAAACAAAGGAGGCAGGGATAGTGAAGGATAGACTTTATCCCAAACAGAGAAAAGTAGGAAAAGCACAGAAATCACAAAGATGGCAATAATATAGCTTCAATATTCGGGAAACAGAAGACCCATGCGATGGGAAGGAACAAGTGGGACCAGCTTCAGCTGTGCATCACCCCAGTGGGAGGAGGAGATGCATCACTCAAAAAAGGTAAGCTATATACCCCTCACTCTGCTAAGGAGTCTGGCAGTAAACAAAGACAAAGCACTGAATGGGGACTCTGGGAACATATTACCACAGCACCCGGGTATGAGACAGGTGCACAAGGCAATCGTGGGACTGGGAAAACCAGAAGCAGTCTTGCTTGCCCACTGCACTGGCAGTGGTGCGGGGAGTCGCAGTTCCTGGGCAGGCTCCTGAGCCATGCCCAGAGTCCTAATAATCACATAAACATTTTGGCATGCTGTGGACCCCAGTCAGATGATTAAATCATGGCTGGGCACCCATAGACATGCAAACTTCCCAACCAATTCAGTCACAAATTGAACTCTGCACACCATGAGCAGAGACACGAAGCCTGGTGGATCTGTGGCACCAGAGCTCACCCCTCCCCTTTGGCCACTGATAGAGCCACCCATACAACTAAGCTGCTGAACAAGACTCCTGGCCTGGACAATACAGTTAGCAGAAAACCCTGACCCTACAAAATTGAAGGACCTCTCCAACACTTGTACTTGGTTCTTTTTTTCTTTTTCTTTTTCTTTTTCTTTTTTTTTTTATTTCCCCAAAAGTTTCAATGTTGTCAGTTGTTACTTTGGTCCTAACTTCAATAAATTTTATTCATGAACATTTTTCTTTGTTAAGTAACAGAAGATTTAAAACCCTTTGCTCTCTCCCCTCTCTCTAATAATCCTCTCTATTTTTTATCATTTTATCCCCTTCCGTTCACTCAATCCAACTGCCTGTTTCTTCCTTCCTTTTATTTATTATATTCTGTCATTTTATTTATCTACAACTCTTACCTCTACCCTTAATACTTCCTTCATAACTAAAGCTACATTATTCAGGCTATCATCCCTCCTAAACTCATTAGTAATATGCTACTTAACATAAAACAATTTTAACTATACAGTAATATATGTGTGGGTTGATTAGGTGATGCTATTATAACAGATGTTTACTTTCCAATTTTGGAGCTAATATTAGAGTCTGAGCCCTCAAGAGAGGGCTCCTAATAAAGACTTCCAAATAAATCCCAAAGAAATTTCCATCCCAACAGATGAGCAAATCACAACAAAGAAATATAAGAAACATGAAAAAGCAAGATATCATAACTCCTCTGAAAGATCATAACCCCTCAACAAACAAAGCCAAAGACTATGAACAGCTGAAACGCCAATGAATTCAAAAGTCTAATCATAAAAATGATTAATGACTTCAAAGAAGATACAACTAAACAAATGAATGAAGAAAGTTAATCCAAGTTCTGGATGAGAGATTCAGTAAGGATATTGAAATCATGAAAAGAAAAACAAATGTAAATATTGGAAATGAAAAACACAATAAGTCAAATAAAAAACACGGTAGAAAGTAACAGCAGCACAATGGATCAAACAGAAGAAAAAGTGGAAGACAAGATGGAAGACATATTACACTCAGGCATCAATACAAAAAAAAGGCAATAAATATTACCAAAACTTTCAAGAATTGTGAGACATGATGAAGAGATAAAACTTAAGAATCCATGGGGTAGAAGAAAGAACTGAGATTAAAACTAAGGGAATACATCAGCTCAGTGAGTTAATAGCAGAAAACTTCCCAAAGCTAGGGGAAGAAATGGATACTCAAACAATATTTAGAATCCCAATAAGACATGACCAAAAATTATCTTCTCCATGTCAAATTATAGTTAAAATGCTAAGACTAGAAAGCAAAGAAATAATTCTATAAGCTGCAGGAGAAAAGTGACAACTCACTTACAAAAGCAAACCCATCAGAATAATGTCAAACTTTTCATGAGCAATGCTAAAGGCCAGGAAAGCATGAATGACATATTTGAAGTCCTGAAAGTTAATAAGTTCCAACCAAGATTACTATATTCAGAAAAAGTATCCTTTAAAATTGATGGAGAAATACAAATAATCTAAATACAAACTCAATCAATTCATGACCGCTAAGCCAGCACTTCAGAAGACTCTTAGAGAAATTCTACACACAGAGGAAGAAATAATACAGACACAAACATGAGAACCCAGAAAAAAAAATAAATCCTATGACAGGAACACATGAACAAATTAGAGTTATAATAGAAGAAAGTATGTCCAAGAGTAAACTGGCAAACCCTTAACAGGACAAAGGGAGAAAGAAAAGAACAATCAACAATCAAACCAACTATGAAAACAACCAACAAAATTACAAAAATACCAAATTCTTCTCAATAATAACCATAAGTATAAATGGTCTTAATGTTCTACATAGAAGACTCAGACTAGTTGACTGGATTAAAGAATAGGACCTGGCTTCATGTTGTCTTCAAGAGACACATCTTCCTGGAAAGGATACACACACACTGAAAGTAAAAGACTAGAAAATAATTGACCAAACATGGGAAAGCCAAAAAATAAAGACAAAAAAAGCACTGTGGCTGATACCAGACAAAGTAGACTTCAGCCTAAAATTAATCAGAAGAGACAAAGAAAGTCACTACATTTTAATAAAGGGAACAATAAATCAACAAGACAACAATTGTAAATATTTATGCATGGAACAATGGTGCCTAATTTCATAAAATGAACACTACTGGCCACGAAGGGACATATAGGTCTCGACACAATAATAATGAGTGGCTTCAATACCCCAATGTCATCAATGGACAGATCATCCAAGTAAAAAATCAATAGAGAAACCCTAAAGTTAAACAGCACCATAGTCCAAATGGACTTGATGGATACCTACAGAACCTTTCATCTAACAAATGCAGAATACATATTTTTTTAGCACCACATGGAACTTTTTCTAAAATAGACCATATTTTAGGTCACAAACAGATGGTTCTCACAAAAAGAAATATAAGTGGCCAATAAACATATGAAAAGTATTCAACATTTTTTGCCATTGTTGTTGTTGTTGTCAGGTGCCATTGAGTCGGTATCCAACTCATAGGGACCCTCATAGAGTTTTTAATGGCTGATTGTTTCGGGATTGCCTTGGGAGTGGATTGCCAGGTCCTTCTTCCATTTTTGCGGTGCTGGGAATTGAACTCAGGACCTCAGAGACTGCAGCGCAGCGCTCTACCAACTGAGCTAAATCCCAGCCCTTCTTAGCTACTAGGGAAGTGCAAATCAAAACTACAGTGAAAGTCCATCTCACCCCAGTCAGAATGGCTAGCATCAACAAAACAAACTACAAAAATGCTGTTGAGGATGTGAGAAAAAAGGAATTCTTATACATTGCTGTTGGTACTGTAAACTGGTAGAGACATTATGGAAATCTTTATGGAGTTTCCTCAGAAAACTAAAAATAGAACTCCCATATGACCCAGCTATACCATTCTTGGCCATATACCCAAAGAAATCCAAGTCATCATACCATAGAGACACCTCCACATCCCTGTTCATTGCAGCATTGCTCATAATTGCAAAGATATGGAGTCAATCCAGATGTTCATTAACAGATGAATGGATTTTAAAAAGTGTGGTGTGTGTATGTATATGTATATGTATATATGTATATACATATGGCTAAGTGGCTAGCCTAGTGGCTAAGAAGGGCTGGGATATACATGTATAAGTATATATATATATACATAAGTATATACATATACATATACATGTATATGTATATATGTATATACATATATGTATATACATATATACATATACATGTATATGTATATGGGTCATATGGGAGTGTGTGTGTATATATACATACACATATATGTATATGTGTATATCTATATGTACACACACTCCCATATATGTATATACATATATACACATATATACATACATATATATACATATATATACATACATATATACATACATATATACACACACACATATATTTTATATATACACACACACAGACACAATGGAATATTATTCAGCCACAAACAAGAATGAAATTATGTCATTTTCAAGAAAATGGATGGATCTGGAGATCATCATTTTAAGCAAAATAAGCCAGACTCATAAATACCACATGGTCTCACTCATATGTGGAAGCTAGACTTATTTAAAAATTATAAATATATATGTATACAAGATCCGAAAATACAAGGAGATGTATCTAGAGTGGGAAGAGAAAAAGTGGGAGAGGGGCAGCAATGTGGAGGACAAAGAGGGAGAGAATAAGCAATACAACTGTATGATAATTTTATAAAACTCATCATACTGAACATACTGTATGCTTATTAAATAACAATAAAACACACACAAAGAAATACTGGTTATTTAAAAAATTTAGGAGCTTGGCATGGTGGCCCATGCCAATAATCCTAGCACTTAAGAGTCATAATTTCCAGGTGAGCCTGGACTACATAGTGAGATTGTCTCAAAAACCCCAAAACAATAGCAACAACAAACAAAACAAAAATCTATATTAACAAACTAAACTTTCTCTTAAGTCTCTCATGCTACTGACTAAACATTTCTCTATTATACAAGTATTGATGATTACTTCTGGGGGTAGTTGGGGGTTGAACCCAATGCCTTACACATACTTTGCAAGTGCTCTACCACTGGGATATACCCCCAGCCCATTTGTAATTTCTTTATTTGAAGACAAGGTCCACTAAGTTACATAGGCTGCCTCTGTCTTCAAGCTTGCAATCTTCCTGCCTCAGCCTCCCATGTCACTGGGATTACAGGTATGTGCCACCATCCGCAGCAGATGATTAATTTTTTAATCTACATGAAAGGATGTATAAGAAAAATATTGTTGAATTTTAAAAAGACTAATGTGTACTTCATATGTAGTCATTATGTATAGTAAACATCATATTGAACCATACCATGAAACCCATTCAAAATGTTCAAATCTAAATATTTTGTGTATTTTATTTTCAAGTCTGGATTTGCACATGCATACAGAATTTGTTTCTGCAAATATATAACACATGACATTCTTCCACAAGCACTCCCATGGTTTACATATTTGACCCTGGCTTGCCCTCCTTACTCCAACTCAAAACATTTAAATGATATCCAAACTGTCTTAATTTGTCCACAGAATCCATACAACAAACATGGCCATCCTCTAAGGATGATGGCAGGGATATGATCAAAACAAAACTACCAACCTATGCATAGATCTGTATGCATATGATTGAGAGATGGCTGAGTTTCTGGAAAAGGTCTTTTTCATAGAATTTGTCTCTTAATTGACATCAAACATTAAATTATTAGTAGACATTGGAACCTGAATTTTTGATTGTGAAGAGCTTATCTTCAAGGTGCAAATTTTAACCCCAGGATGTTCTTAGTAGAGTCATAAGGGGAAAATTCTAGGTGTTTCACTTATTTAAACAAAATAAAAAGCTTCAAGAAGAATTTTATCCTGATAAAAGCGATTTCAGCAGCAAATATTGCTTACTTATTGCTTACTTATTCCCATGGTGCTAGGATTTAGCTCAGTTGGTAGAGCACCGCTCTGCAGTCTCTGAGCTCCCAAGTTTGATTCCCAGCATCGCAAAAATGGGAGAAGGACATGGCAACCCACTCCCAAAGCAATCCTGAAACAATCTGCCATTGAAAACCCTATGAGGGTCGCTATGAGTCGGATACCGACTCGATGGCACCTAATAACAACAACAACATTCCCGCATCCAAACCACTGGGGCGTGAGTATGGAAATGCCCTTATCTATGAATTATCTAGTGATCCTCTCTTCATTTTTGGAATTTGAATTATTTAAACCATGTCATTGAAATATCAGTAAGTACTTCTTCCATGACTCCTATTAACTCACTCCCTCTTACTTCCATAGACCTCCTAGATGAAGCTCAGTATTCTAACATCTGTGTTTTCTAGTTCAATTTTCTAATATTTATGTATTTTCAGACGATTGAGGACTACCTGTATTGTAATAAAATAAATGCCTACGGTCTACTCTCCAATGCTAACCCCACCTTACACCACCTCTCCTTTCCCCTCCATCCCCCACCCAGTGGAGTGAATACTGTTTCTCTGAGCATGAGATCTAGAGGGCAAAAGCATGTCTGAGAAGATGACATTTAATCTGAACAATAAATGAAAAGAAGGAGCCACACTGGAAGAAATATTTGAAAGGGGAGAGAACTCCCAGGGGTCTCCTGCCCAGCACATGGCTTTTCTGTGAGAGCTAGGAGAAAGATAGGCAGTCCTAGTGAGCGCCCATGTTCCCCTCCATTCAGTGAATACTTAGGTACCCAACCATGCTGAATGGTGAGGGTGCAGGGCAGCTGCTCAGCTACCCCTCCTCAGCCCCATCTTCTCTCTTAGTTCTCCTTTCTCCTGTTCAGCCTGGATGTTATTGTAGGAACTCTCATAGGGTTTTCAATGGCTGATTATTTTGGGATTTCTTCAGGAGTGGGTTGCCATGTCCTTCTCCTGTTTTTGTGGTGCTGGGGATCGAATTGGGTCCTTAGAGATTGCAGCACGGCACTGTACCAACTGAGCTAAACTCCAGCCCGTCAGCCTGGATAGATCTATTGAAACAGAGGGAAAGAGAAGCAAGACTCACTTCCTATGCAGTCTGGGGTGGGGAGATCACCTTAGTCTCTACTACCTGGCTGTCTTATAATGGTAGGGGTAGGGGTAGGTGAGTTGGAAGGTTGGCTGAATGTGGTGGAAAAGCATATGGTCATGCCTGTTTTCCTCTTCTTGGAGCCTTAACAAATTCCCTACAATAATGAAAAACATTTGCCTGATATCTTTATTACTCTGATATAATAGTTTTTTTTTTTTTTTTCCTGTACTGGGAATTTGAACCAAAGGCCTCGGACATGCTCAGCAAGGGCTCTACCACTGTGCTGCACCCCTCTAGTCTGTTTTTAGAATTTTTCATTTGGAAACAGGGTCTTGCTGAATTGCACAGGCTGCCTCTGGCCTTGAACTCACAATCTTCCTGCCTTAGCTTTCCAAATCACTGGGATTACAGGCATGCACCACGGCCCCTGGTGAGTAGCTATCATTTGGCAGTTTTGGAGGGTGAGATCTGGGGTGTGAGGAAATATTTGTAGGCCACTCAAGCCTTGAAAAATAGGTGACTTTTTGAGGGAGCTGTATCGCACAAGGAGACTAATGCTAGGAATAAACTTGGAACATGAGCTTAGGTCTCCACCCTTGCTCAAGTGGAAATGAGTTGAAATATCTGCAAATGGCAGCTAACTATGCTTAAAATCTAGCTGAGGCTTTTGCCATTTGGACGTGCGCCAACCTGGATGAATGGCTTTGCACCGGTTTATCTGAAGAATCTTAAAATGATAATCCCAAGAGATCAGAAGTGTTTATGCAGTTAAATAAGTCAGGGTTTATGCGTGTAATACAAAAGCCAAATTTGTGAGTTGTAGGGCTAGTATTGGTAAGACATAGGGAGATTCTTTCTATTTTTATTGGAAATTTTTTATGTACAACTTAATGTGTTTCATTCTGACATGCATTTTATTGTGACATTTCCATATATGCATTTTGTTGTACATTGCACAGATAAGTTCCACCTTACCCTCTTGTGCACTTCCTCCCCCCCCCCGTCCCACCCCACCCAAAGACCTCTCTTCCATTTGCATGTCTTTTTGTGGGAATATTTTTCTATATATCGTTGGATCCCAATTATGTTTAAGATCAAAACTTTTCCTGTAGTGAACTATCTTTTTACATTGTCAGTACTATTAACTGAATTTTCTAGCCCATCCATATTATTACCATTCTTTGGTATTATTGGTGTTATTATAATTATTTCCAGGACTATTAAAGTGGGGCTGTTTACCCTGAGGTCACCCCCTCCCCCATTCCTCACTCCTCCTTGTTCCTCCTCTCCCCCTTCTCCTCTCCCAGGATTTCCTCCTTTTGCTAGATCCCTCCCTCCTTCTTTTGCGCTCCCCAAATTGTCCCTTCTCGGCTAAGTCGACTTTAGCTTTTTATTATGTTCTGACCTCGGCATAGGATTTTTTCCTTCTTTTAATTTTTGATTCAGCCCCCACATATGAGTGAGAACATGTGGGAAGATTCTTTTTTTGATTCAAGCCATTTAAACAGGCTTTGTTTTTGCCTCAGTTATAAAGGGTCATGCTTAATTCTGTAGCACAACTTCATACACTGGAAATTTAGTAAGTGAGAAGCTGAGCTTCAGATTTACATGCTTAAAGACAGCACATGGAACATACTCAAGACATGTACCTTATAAAAGCAGCAATAAAGGTAACGTTTCTAATGAGCTGATCAAAGTGAGTACCTCCCTGCTAATAGACACCATGAAGAATCCAGGAGCAGGCTTTGAATCTCTAACAAGTAAAATTTCGGTTGAGAGCTGAGCTGTGCAGCTGGACAATTTGACAAGGGCAAGACATTCCTAAGCCTTATCCTGGCTATCTCTTATGAATTTCTAGAATATTACAAATTGAGAACCAAAACTATTTGCTCACGGCTGGACCTCAGATAAAACATCTTCATTTGTTGCAAATGGCCTGCTGATGCTGAGAAAAGAATTCATTCCATCAGTATCTTAGATTACGGATTAAGTGGGCTCCAACGTGAGCTGTTTAAAACAACCACATTAAAATCGACCAAATAGCTATGCCACTTTAAAATGATGTTTGAAATGTGGGTGGCAATCCTTAAATACAGGCCAGATGGAAGAACAAAGCCATCTTAACTGATGTTTATGATCCAAGCAGGAATGTGCCAGAAAAAGATAAGAAAGACTATTGGATTTGATGCTTGTGATTTGAGGGTTAGCTAATATTTGTTCTGTGATACCAGTATCCAAGAGTGACTCTAGATGACTCCCCTCTATCCCTTATAACCTTTCAGCAAGTCCTTCCAGGTCTACCTCTGAAATATAACCAAATTTGCCTACTTTCTCCATCTCCGCTGCCCCAGCTACTCCAGTAGCTCCTACCTGGTCCCCCCTTGCTTGGCACTCACACCTCACGTAAAAGCTGCACAGATGGTGCTTTGTCACTTCTCTGCTTACAACTTCCAATGGATTCCCATCATCAGGGGCTACAAGGCCCTTCACGACCTGGTCTCTGCCTCCTTCTCTCACCTCTTGTACCTTCCACCTCTTTACCCAGTGCACTCCAGACACTGGCCTGCTTTTTGTTCCTCAAACATGCCTTGTAGATTTTGCACTTGCTACTTCCTCACCCTTGAAAGCTGCTTGCATGGACTGTTACTTTTTTCCATTGAGGTTAAGGCTCAAGTGTCTTCTTCTTAGGATTGCCCTCCCTGGCCTCCTTAGTCACCACTCAGTCATTCTTCATCAAGTTACCTTGCTTTACTTTTTGCATGACATTGATCACAGTCTGACATTATTTGTTTGCTTACTGTCTGTCTCTCTTTAAGAGAGGCAGTGACCTTTTCTGTTTTCTTCACTCTGACTCTCCAAGCACTTATTCATTTCTCAATTAATCATTGTCAAGTGCATCAAGTGAGTATTACTTTATCTCTGTTATTTTGTTTTATATGGATTGTGAAAAAGAAACTCAGAAAAGTGCAACATGTGGCAGTGGTTAGGAAGCTGATGTCATCAACTCCCATCCTTTCACTTTGGGATGGGGAAGCTGAGGCTGCAGTTCCAAGGTGACTTGCCCAACATCACTCAGCTTGTCACAGGCAGAGTTCAGAATAAAGCTAGATCCAGTCTGGCACCTTCTGTACAAAAACTATGGACAGGGCCAGGATCAAAAACAGGTGGATTTTATGACTGAGTGACCAGTGAAAAGAGGAATGTATAATGAAAGGTTGAAGGACAGCCTGAGAGGAGAGCATTGTTGTTGTTGTTAGGTGCCATCGAGTCGTGTCCGACTCATAGCGACCCTCACAGGGTTTTCAATGGCAGATTGTTTTGGGATTGCCTTGGGAGTGGGTTGCCACATCCTTCTCCCACTTTTGCGGTGCTGGGAATTGAACTTGGGACCTCAGAGACTGCAGAGCGGCGCTCTACCCACTGAGCTAAATCCCAGCCCCAGAGCATCGTAGGACATCTTAAAACAAAAAGGACAGGTGAAATGTCCCATAATAACAAATAAAAGAAACTATGTGTGGAGGGAAGAGAGCCGTTATATCAGCAATAGAGGTAATGCATCCAATCTAATGGGTTCTACACAAGGGGCCCCAGGACAGCAGTGCATGCATAGGGAGGGTGTGGCTTCTACTGTGGGCCAGAGATGTGGCAGGCCCAGGAGGGCAAATCCTGTCTGCAGACATTCCCTTCCTAAAGGATATTCTGGAAAAACACAGACTTTTCATGTAGTTGGATTCAGCCCCGGGACAGCCTGTTACGGTCTCCTATCATAAGCCTTCAGAGTTTGGGTCAATGCTTGCGTTATGCTGAACCTATAATGAACTTAAGTTATGGTTCTCTGCTGAACAGAAGAGGCTTCTAAATCTAAGTCATTTCCTCTTTTGCCCAAAGCCATGCCCAGGGACTGGCAAAGAAGTGACTCTCCAGGCAGCAAGACACTCAGGCAGTGCTGGGAAGACAACGAGCTGGGCTTATGGACCCGTGCTGTGCAATGCACACTCTCTACACACACACACACACACACACACACACACACACACACACTATTTTTTTTCCTTCATATGGGCTCCAGGCTATTACAGGTTATGTCTGAGCCCTGAAAATTGTCAAAGAGGTCAGAAAGAGGTCATCCTTGGTCTCTGTGGCACATGCTAGGCAAGTGCTCTACCACTAAGCTACACCTCTAGCCTCTGACAGAGTAGAATTCAATTAAAGGGAGAATCTTGCTTTAAATCAAAGGACATTTGGAAAGTGAGATTATTCATTTCTGGATGTTCTAGCAATGAGTCTACTTTAGTTAGTTTTAACTTGTCATTCTTATGTACACACTGTGTGGGGGTTATTCTAGATCTAAACAAAACCTTTTCAAGGGGATTGGTGAAGTAGTACTCCTTCCCTTTACCTGTCAGCCTGACCCCAGAGGAATTTTCTGAAAAATAGCAACACAAGATCCTCAGACCTAGCTTATTTTTGGTGGGAAAATATTTGGAGTACAATAGAACTTTGTTTAACTGATGGCATTATTTGTCAGTGATCACAGGTGTTAGTTAAATTTTAATTCAATCAGTAGAAGATAAATGTCTTTAATAACCTGAGAGAAAAGTGGAAGAGTAAACAATTGCCTTGTGGCAGGAAGAGTTGCTCCACCTCATGCAAACCCTTTCTCTTCTGCCCTTCTCCCTTAAATAATGAGTTCCCTAGTTGGCTGGTCTTCATTCTGTACTTTTATTGCCTATTTGGCAATGTAGAGAACATTGACGCTCAAAACCCAGTGAGGAGGTGGTCCACATAGAGGGGTAGCCCTTTATGGGGTTCATAGCCCAAGCAGGGTAAGGAGTTCTGTATACACTCAGCCAGCATGAGCTAGAGAATCAGCGATCAGGTGGAGGGAAGAGGCACCCATGTGGATGAGCCGCCTCACTCAGGGTATTTGTGCCCAAGAAGGGTGAGGAGGGTGAAAGTGCAGGGATGGCTCAGTGCAGGCAGTCAGAGCAAGGGCTAACCAGGGGGGCCTGGCATGGACTGTGCAAATATGAGTGAGGCTAAGAGAAATTATGTGGCAGAAAGGTGTGGGGCAGCAATAAGACCTTGGTTATTGAGAGGTAGATCGATCAGGTAAGTGAATGTATTGAGAATAATGCGTGCCAGGTTTCTCATTGTCTATAAGGAGTGCTATAAATATGGAAAGGTAGAAAAAGAGAGCAACCCCCTTGGAATTGGTGTCATTGGTGTAAGTTTACTCTCTCTCTCTCTCTCTCTCTCTCTCTCTCTCTCTCTCTCTCTCTCTCTCTCATGTTACCAGAGAGGGTACAGGGATCCTCCTTGATCCCAGTGTGTAAAGTCCTTAATGCTGAGTTTTTGGCTGAATGGATCAAAGAATTGAGTCCAGGAAGCCACAGAAGGCAAACAGAAGTACAAGTTTTATTTAGAACATTAAGAAAACTGAAGGTGGTGGGGAAAAGTGGAAGAGGGGAAGGACAGAACCTAAGATCCATAGATCAGGGGAACAGGATAGCAGAGCAACCGACACATGGCGACGGGGTAGGGGTGTACAAAGTATCTGGGACTGCTTTGGCAGACTCGGTTTGGATGGCACTGGGACTTTGCCTGACGAGATCCTTGACTGGGCCATTCAAACCTAGTTGCCCTCTGGTGTTTAGCTGGTTCAGCTGGACCTCTGGTTGGCCCCTAAGTTGGTGCTGGTGGGCATTTCTTTGGCCAATCCCCTGGGGGCAATGTTTCTATTTGTTTTCTACCCAGTGGCAGTCGATAACCAATAGAAAATACAGACTGTCATTTTAACTTGAAACTTTGGCTCAAATGGTTTTTCCTCCCAAGCCCTGCTCTCTTTAACCGCCCACGGCTCCCTAGTCCCCTTTCCTTCCATTCCCCCGCTTCATGTGTGTAAAAGTAAATAGAGCTCCGTTTACTGAGAACCTATAGGCAGTGACACTCCATTAGCAACAGGAGTTTAAATTCTCCTAAAAGAACACAGGTTACTTGGAGAAATGGCCAATTCTGGGATAAGAACAAGGAAAATAGTCAGAGGTCATAGGTTTCTATCTCTCTTTACAGACCTGATGCCTCCCACAAAATATATACATGTAAAATGAAACCCTTTATTTTATTAGTCTTACCTCTTAAATATCTCTCATCTCTGTCTAGGACCAGCTTCATAGGCAATGGCAAGGGTTTAAAGCTCTCTGAATTTCTGTTTGGTAAGTGAAGTCTACTGGGACAGTGGTGCATGTGCCAAGGAGCTGGGTGCCTGGGCTCATGAGGTCCTGCTTCCTGCCATCTCCAGTGGATGGGCTCTGGGCTGCCGTCCCTCTCTCTTCCTAGTGCCTGGTGTACACAGCCTTCCCTGTACCTGCTCTGGGTCCTCAGCACAGGCCTGGGAGGATTGGATAGGCTCAGGGACCAGAGCCCTGTGGCATCTTGGTACAAGCTCTGGTGGCCGCTGTCCCTGTCTCAGGTGAGCAGATCCATGGTGTGTGATGGGTGGCCAGATGGAAGTGAGCTTTCAATCTACTCCATCCAGCACTCAGCGCATCCTGGTGTGGGGGTTTAAATCCAGTCAGAGCTTTGGAAAGGGCAGCTGACTGTTTTGACTTCTTCAGAACCCAGCAGGCATCAGGCCCAAGCAAACATCATGGGATGAAGCTACTGGGCACCTTGGTTGGGGTCTGCACTTGCCCACAACTGTCTTGCTGTTGAGTGCTCCCTTGGCCAGCTTTGTGCCTGGAGGAGCTTTGTGTCTTCCTTCCCACCTTTCTGAGTCCAACTTGTATTTGTCTTTTCTAGCCAGCTCCATGAACCCTCAAGGATGAGCCGTGAAATACAAATTATGTCATTTTGGTGAGCCTTCCTGTGAGTCGAATACACTGATGTTTGTATTTTTCATTTTATTTAATTGGTTATTTTCTTTCATGGGGTTGGGTGTTAAACCCAGGGCCTTGTGCATATTAGGCAAGCCCTCTACCACTGAGCTACATCCTCAGGACTGATATTTGTGTTTTAAACTAGCATTTACACAGTTCAAATCCCACAAGGCACATTGCCAGGGGATAAAATTCATGCTAATAATGTAAAACTCAATTTTTCATTTCTGATAATGGCATTGAATAGTAGATAAAATACTGAAAGACAGCATGATAAGTTGAAAGAGATCACAGAAGAAAGGCAATGTTATAAGTAACGTTCATGACACTTTTCTTTGAAGAAGGGCTCCTGCATTCTCATTTTGCACTGCACTCCCCTCCCCCAATTACATAGTTGGTCCTGTCCCTCCTTCTTCCTCCCCACCCTCATTGGGTTCTCTACCTGTGTTAATGGCATCAATCTACCTCCTGGAGAATTTCAACATCCTCTTGGCCATCCTCACCATGAAGGGCTGGGGTTTAGCTCTGTTGGTAGAGTGCCTCTCTGTGCTCTCTGAGGCCCTTGGTTTGGTCCCCAGCACTGCAAAAACACGAGAAGGAGGTAACAATCCACTCCTGATGCTATCCGGAAACAATCAGCCATTGAAAACCTTATAGGGTTGGATCCAATTCAAGGGCACTTAACAAGAACAACAAAAACAAAATCACCACATGTGTATCTATCTTTCTTTCAGCACTTTATTGCTTCCTGCTTTTGCTACTACTACCACCACCACCACCACCACCACCACCACCACTACTACTACTACTACTACTACTACTTCTACTTATATATTTTATTTCCATGTTGTTTTGTCAGTTTGGGGGGAATGTCTAGATTTTACTCACATCATACCCCTATTACGTGCCCATAGAAGCCACTTAATAAACACTTCATGAGTGATGTGTATGGCGTTTGCTAGTGAGTGAAGACCATAAGGTGTTAAGTGATGAAAACTGGCATTATGGATTTACTCAAACAACTCCATTTAATGAGCACTTCTGGGGTTCTTTTAGCAATGTGACTAGTAACTAATTTCATTCCTATATAGTATTGCTCAGTTTAAGGGAAGGGGATGAGAATCAGCAAATTCATCTTTGATCTCTCCTCTGCTACTTATAGGTCATGACAAAACATTATCTAAAAAGGTTCACAAGGGGTAACCCTGCCTGAATGATGATATTCCAGAACAGATGGCAGGCTCTGGGGGAAGGGAAAGCATAAAAGGGAACTTTTCACTTTCTGCCTGCCAACCAGGGTAAACAGAACACATTCTCAACAATGATGCCTTTAATTCCCTCTTAACATTAGAATGCACCACCATAGCCAGTAGCAGTGGCACATGCTTATAATCCCAGCAACTCTGGAAGTGGAGGCAGGAGGATCACAGGTTCAAGGCTTAGGGAGACCCTGTCTCAAGGTAAAAAATAAAAGAGGGGCTGGGAGTGAAGCTCAGTAGTACAGTACTTGCAAAAGTAAGTATGAGGTCCTGGGTTCAGTTCTCCAGTACTGGGGGGGAAAAAAAAAAGCCCCATGATGAATTAGCTATTAGAATTTAGCAGTGAACTCAGCCAAGAAGTATTAAACTATTAAACTTGCATTCTGTGTGCCAATACTGCCACATGCTTTGGGGAATACCAAGGGTTTAAGGCAGGATTTCTGCCTCTCATTTACAGCTCAAGTATATATGGGAAGCAAGATCTAAACATTACCATCAACTATGAGGAGGCATATGGGTGGGTCTGTCATCTGACAACTCTTCCCTCAAGTTATGTGAGAGTATAAAGTATTTTAACACAATCTGAGGTCACATTATCTGAGCCAGGTTCTTCATGTCTTACGTGCTCTCTGGGGAAAGAGTAACCTTAAGGAATTTTAAGCCAGGCTAGAGCATAGCTTACCACAAATTTTGAATTGGGATCAGATGTTTCATCTCTTACAAAATTAGCCTTGGTGACTACCTGTCTTTCTACTTCCAGAGTGGCCCTTTTCTTCTATATTCCATCTCAGAAATAAACCAATTTTGGCCATTTTGGAGCAGTACCTAAAAGGGTGGTGGATTTTGTGGGTGGACTATGAAGACACAGGTGGCTGACAGCAGCTACTGTTGGCGGGACAAGGAAACAGGGTGGATTACCAAATCCCCAACTGGGAGAATACATGTCCTTTCCCCTGAGCTTCCATTTTACTGGTATTTAGATCTAGTTCACAGCCTTGTTGTTGTTGTTGTTGTTAGGTGCTGTCGAGTCGGTATCCAACACATAGCGACCCTCATAGGGTTTTCAATGGCTGTTTTGGGATTGCCTTGGGAGTGGATTGCTGGGGCTTTCTCCCATTTTTGCAGTGCTGGGAATTGAACTCTGGACCTCAGAGACTGCAGCCCAGCGCTCTACCAACTGAGCTAAATCCCAGCCCTCACAGAGCCTAGGACTAGGAAATGAAGAAGTGACATTTCATGTTTTTAGCATTACATGAACTATTGGTAACACTTTGTTTCTTGCTATTCTTGCTTGTTTTCCTAGCAATCTACCTCATTTGGTCACTGGGAAGATGAGATAAAAGTGCCTTAAAGTTTAAGTGCTATACAGAGTAAGAAACAACAAAGAAAAACTAAGTATTATGTATAAAATGTATTGCTTACTACTCTGTCTTATCCCATCAACTTTCTGAGAGTGGAATCCTCATTTGAATTCTCCTTGATTAAAACCAACATAAAGCATAAATAAATTCTTCACTTCTCTTAAGTCTTTAATATTATCTGATAATGTATGTATTGTTAACAAGTAATTTTAAATATAATTGCTATAAATTATCTCTCTTTCTTTTTCACTAGGCACAAATTTATTGTAACTGTCCTTCAATCTGGTACCAGTTGGTTCAAAAGGGAATCTTCCAACCTCTTGGCTTACCTGCTAACAGCTGCTCAGGGAGGGTCTTGACGTCTCTTGTATGTGAGGGGTTTTTTTGGTTTTATTTTTTTGTCACAGATGAACTAACATCAACTCTTGCAGCTGCTCTGTTCGCTCTGTCCAAAGAAAGATATTCTAAAAAAAGAATCAAAGGGAACAAATGGTTTGCCTGGTAGACTATTTTGAGGTACAGAGGTTGGAGGATTCAAAAATGAAAGTGTGTTTTCAAATGGGATGAGAAACATATAAACCTTTGGGAGAGGTGTGATGGTGTGATTTTTTATTTTTAACCAAAAAAAATTAGCTAAATTGCTCAAGTTTATGGTTACGTGTCATCCAATGGAGTAGGTTAAATATATACAATTGTCAAAATGAGCTATAACCTAATGATTTAAAGTTTTACTGAAGCTTCCTATGTATAGCAAAACCCTCAGTATCTTAAGGACACAATTTTAAGTGTTTTAAGAATAAACCACAAGCCTTTAAAATGGTGTCAGTGGCCAAGTTTTCCAACTCTTCTGAGAACTTTTGGTTTCTGGGGACTGGGAGCATTACCATTGGCACAAAGTGAGTGCTAGGCCAATGCATAATGCCACCCTGGACTATTGCCTCAAACTCACAACCTCATGCCTTATCTAGGGGATTCTATCTTTTCTGAAGACTTCTAGTTTCTCCCTCTCTCAATTATCTGGGATAATTTAAGTGTTGTTGTTAGCTGCTGAGTCGTGTTTGACTCATAGTGACCCTATGTACAACAGAACAAAACACTCCTTGACACTGTGCCATGCCCGGCACTATGTCAGTGCTTCTTGGCTATTCCTAGGGTTTTCAATGGCTAATTGTCTGTCTTAGTTTGGAAGCTCAGCTGAAACCTGTCCCCCATGGTGGGTACTGGTATCTGAAATATTGGTGGCACAACTCTCAGTATCACAGCAGCACGCAACCCCCCACAGCACAACAAGCTGGCAGACATATGGGGATCAGATATTTCTAGGTTTCATCAAAAATTCCACATGTCTCCTGAGAAGACAGAACCCTTGGTGGGATGTCCTTGATCTCCCAGGGAGCCTGTGCACAGCCTGCAAATGCTTCTTGTCCCTTCTCTGATCAGTGTGCCAACCCCAGGATGTGGCCAGAACCATCTGGCTTCTTGAGGCCAATGGCCAGGCATTGCCTGTCCTGCTGTTCTACCACCTGTGGACCAGGCACCCAGGCAGAGCAGCTCATCCTGCTCAGACACCAGGGACACTGATGAGTGGGCTCTACAGCCCATTTCTGAGTGTCACCCAGCGTGTTCTCCAGGGCACCACACTGCTCATGTGAGGAAGATTGGTTTATGATACTTTTTAAGGTACATAATATAGTTTTTAAATTTAAATGCCATGCAAGTGACACATGATCCTCCTTTGCCTGCATGTTTTAGGTGAAGTCTTCACTGGGGACAGTCAGAGCTCTTATATGTCACCTGGTACAAGGCAGAGACATTGCCAGAGGAGAGGTACTCATTTTCAGAAAAATTCCTCCTGCATAGGCTTTTATTTTATATATTTTATATAGTTTATTTTTATTTTTTCTCCTTTTATTGGTAAATGATGGCGAGGTATAGAGTAATATAGTATTGACTTTTTCTATTATGCAACTATTACATCACTTTTGGTTACTTTACCAACTTACAAGGTTTATGGAAACTTTTGACTAATATGTAGTAAAACTCATATGAATATTTGGGTTATATTCCCCCATTTTTCCAGTGTACTCATGAAGTTGCATTGTTTACATTGAGATTTTCCTCTCCCCGTTTATCCCTCTATATTGATTCTCCTTCCCATGCCATCTTCCACAATCTTCACTTCCCTTTGCTAGTTCCGTCCTTTCTTCTTTCTACTCTTTATATTAACCCTTCTTTGCTAAGTTTAACTGTGTATTTTTATATAGCAACTTATGTATAGGATTTTTTCCTTTAAGTAAGGTTCAGTTCCTATATATGAGTGAGAACATATGGTATTTCTCTTTTTGACCTTATGTTCATTTGCTTAAGATGATGTTCTCCAGTTCCATCTATTTTTCTGCAAATGACATTATTTCATTTTTTAAATTGCAGAGGAGTATTGTGTGTAGGTACCATAATTTTTTACTCATTCTTCTGTTGATGGGCACCTTGTTTGGTTCTATATACTTGCTATTGTGAAGAGTGCTGCATTGAATATGGAGATGCAGGTGTCTCTGTGGTATGATGTGTCTGCCTTTGGGTATATTTCCAGTAGTGGTATAGCTGGGTCATACCTGCATAGGCTTTTATTTATTATCCTGGAAATCTAACAAGACCTGTTTGGACTTAAATAATATCACTTAAAATGAGAATTTCTGCCTCTTGAGACACAGTCAGTATTATACTGCTCACAATAACATGCGACTGCTATATTGTGGTTTTTCCATACACCTTGGAAGCCTGAAATTGGAATGGGGAAAATAGTATCACTTCTTAGGAAGCAAGCTGTTGTTAAAGCCACAGCAATTCATTTGGAAGAACTTATTTTCCCAGAATATGTGAGGCATGTGCTGGCCATTCTGTTCCTGGAGGCAGGGTTGACGATTTTCTCCAGGAGGGCAGAGACATGAAGGGCTAGGTGAGTGTTGGTGAGGACTAAGTGGTAGTCCTAGAGTCCTGGAGCTTGGCTGAGGCCTCCATATGATTCTGTTATTGCTTCAATTAATTGATATAAGTGAGTATTTCCTGGGATCCCGATCTTAACTTCTGTTTGGGAACATTTGTGCTAATATGTGTGATGTGGTATTCTGATTTTGTGGTGTGATGTGGTGCCGTGCTCCAATCTGTGAGATTGTCTTCAGAGTGCTTGATGTACCATTTTAGTCTTCCCTTCTTCAGAGAAAGCATGTGAGTCCTTTATGCCAGTGAGTTCTTGCCTTTTTAAAATCCCTTGGTTTTTCAATGTTCCTTTATCATCTTTGCTTTGGGTACATGATTTTAAGGCCACTGCTGTTCAGGTACTTCCCAGTGAGCTGACTCAAAATTGCAGTTTTGCCTCCCAGGCCCAGAGACCTCATAGCAAGCAGTGGGTGAGTTCAGAGTAGGCTGGAGGAGCCAGAAGACAGAGGATGAAAAGGCCAGATATTCTGAAAATGCCATTCCACTAAAAACATCCACACAAAGGATAATTTCCAGGAAACATATCTTTTAATACATTACTAAATGTCCAAGAAGCTAAGGCAATCACAAAGGACACAGATTTTAACAATGAAAAATTGGATTATCCTGGGAGCCAATGGGAAACTGGTCAGTTGTGCCAGGGCATGTGTTTCCTGGGCATGAGTCACTTCAGGCAATGTCTGAAACTGTAAAAATGCCAGTAAAATGTAGAAGCTGCCTTGGTACATACATGATTTTCCTCCCAGTGTGATTGTTTTGTGCCAGAAATAGCAGCAGCCTCTACTGGCAGCACTGTGGAGGAATCCCACCATGTGTCGGAAATGCATTCATCTCCAAATGCTCACTGATGGCTCATACTGGTCATTTGCTGTCTTGGAAATCCTTACTGCATGAGTCTCCTTCACAGCCATGCAAAACAAAACCCACCAGCCAAAGACCCCAGCACTCACCTTTGACTCCACTGAGCTTCACACAGAGACTGAAACTGGTTTTCTGCCAGCAACTTCTGAGAAAGTCTTTGTCCTCTGTTCTTGGTCTACAGACCAAGCCCATCATACTTTTCTTCCCTTTTTCCATCAAGCTACTTTCACATTTTCTTTAGGTAAAATCCTACACTTACTGTAGCATTTATTTATGCTTTTTAGTATTATGTTTTATAGTATTCATTATTAATATATGGTTCTAACCATTAATATTTTATAAGAAACAGAATTTTATTAGTTCAAAGGTTATGAGGTTGCATTGATTCAATTGCCTCCCTCCATAAGCCATGTTGTTTTTAATGCATGATATTACAGAATGTGAGGAGTTTACTTTTGGGAATCTATACATATTTTGCCTACAACTGTAGCACTGTGGCATCTGATCCCATCAGATCGGAAGCTAAGCAGGGTCAGTCCTGGTTAGTACTTGGATGGGAGACCACTTGGGAACACCAGGTGCTGTAGGCTGGGGAGAAGGATCTAGTACCCCACTCCCCCTAAAAAATCAGCCATTGAAAACTCTGTGAATAGGAAAGAAACACTAATAATACTGTTTAGCCTGTTGTATGTAGGGTCACTATGAGTCAGACATTGACTGCAGGACACCTAACAACAACAACATACATGTCTTATGATTTGGTGAAAACACTGCACCAGAATTAGCACACTGTGGTTTAAGGACCATGGGAATGGGAAAGCAGACTTTGAGTCTGTACAAGTGGGGAAACTTAGATAGGAAGGGGGGAGGGGGGAAACATAGAGGAGGGTAAGGGGTAACCTATATGAATAATGCTTATCAAATTGCATATATGAAAATTGTCACAACGAAAAGCATGTCAAAATGAATCACATTATGATGTACATTAAAAATTTCTAATAAAAACAAAAAAAAAAACAAAAAAAAAAAACCAAAGTGGTGGAGCTAAACCTGAGACAGCTTACATACAGCCAGGGCAGTGAAGAGGTCACATTCTCTGGGAAGGGGCTGGAGAAAATCTGCCTGCAGCAAAAGGGACAAATGACAGAACCTGTTAGTAAGGAAAATGATGATAATAATTTCCCCCTAAGAATCATAGGCCTGAGCATTTAGGGACCTTGGATTCCAATTTTCATTTGCCACTCAGTAAAGGAAACTTCAAATGTAGCAGTTGGAAAAGTCCCAGGACAGCAACAATCTTCATGCACATGGGCATCCTCTGGGAAGAAATATCCCAAAGATTACCACAATGTGAACTTGTAATAAAAAAGATTACTGAAGGTTTCAAGAAACAAGATACCATGAGTGGGACTTAGCAGAAACCACACACACACACACACACACACACACACACACACACACAGTTCTAGGTCCCACAGAATTTCAGTTACAGGACATAGAGTAATTAAGAATGAAGCACACAGAGCAATTTTACCTGTTTTTATGTGTCAACTTAAAAAATAACTTTTTCAACTTACAAAATAGATCCAAAATACTGCACAATAACAGTATGCCAACTGTTAGGGAGAGACTGGAGATAAAGCATTTGGTGCACACTTGTAATCCCAGTGCCTTGGGAGACCGAGGCAGGAGGATCGAAAGTCTGAGGGAAGAGGAAGCCTACATAACTTAGTGAGATTCTGTCTCAAAATAAAAAATGAATACAGGGATGGGAGTGCAGCTCAGTGCTGGAGTACTTGCCAGGTATGCAGGAAGCCCAGGGTTTGATATACTAGGACTGAAAAAAAAAAAAAATTTGGAGATTCCTGTGTTATTTGGGAACAGAATCAACATATTTTATTTTACTTAGAGCTTCATTAAGTTGCATACAAAAATTTAGAGGTAGGCATAAAGGAATAAAAATAGCATATGCACTCTATAAACAGGAGGGTGAAAAAATAGTTTCAAAGATATCAGGGAGTAAAAAGAGCAAATAAAAAGTATAAGAAACAGAAATAACAAAATAATACAGCAGAAATAATTAAAGTATATCCATAATCACAATAAATGTGCACAGTTAAAACACAAAACTCCAAAAGGAATGTTTCTATTTGTGAAAGTGCCTCCAACTTCTCTGTGTGGCCTTGGAACAGACCCCACAGATGGTGGCACTAGGAGCCAACCATTACTTAAGGCATCTGGTCAACCACATCTGACCCATCAGCTTGGTGACAGGCATTTCTCTATAACAGAGCCTTGTAGAATGCTTGTTTCTGAGGCTAAAAAAAGGAAATGTGCCTCTGAAGGAGGCAAGGGAGGCTGAGGCTTACAGTCTTTTCCTCCAAGGAGAAGATTAATCAGAGGGGTGCAGAGCAACAAACACCCAAAGGATGTCAAGAGCCCTTGCCACTCTAGAGCCCGGGATAGAGAGAAATGAAGGGATGGCAAATCTTTAAAAAGTGAAAGGACTTAATGGTGACTGTAGAAAGTCAGGGAAAGGGAGAAATCTTCCAAAATGTTTTTTTTTCCCTTCTAATTGGAAGAGGAGGAGGAGAGGAAATTAATATTCTGATGGAACAACAAGGCTCTAAGCCCTTACAAAAACATTCCCAGAGCTTCTACATGGATTTCGAGGCAAACAAAGCAATGTTTTGCTGATGTTTTCCCCCTTAACTCTTACTTAAGATAATGCTCCTAATAAAATGGAAGAGGACAAGTAAAAAGCAGAAATGGGAAGCACAGCTCATTCCATTTTAATGAATTCACTCCAGTTCCTAGAGATTTCAGCCATAACCATTGTATATCCAAGAAACAGCTGGAAATATCTGATAAAGTATTAAGCTGCCACCATCTGGTTGAACATGTCTGTTCCTGCTTTCCAATAAATATTTGTATTTCCAGTATTTGACCCTTGGGAATTTTAAAAATAAAGGTTCAAGTAAAAAAAAATCATGTTGTAAACATCACAAAACTAGTTTTTCCCTCCGCTATTTATCCACCAAATAAATAGGTACTGGAGGTCACTGTGGTTCTGTTGTTGGCTGCCTGGGAAAAGGCTTTGGTAACTGTTGGCCACCTGGTTAATCATTGCTCCAACAGAGAGTCTTTCAGTTGGAAGGTAAGTGATCCAATTCAAATTAGCTTTTGTCCAAAACCTGAGTTTATTTCCTCCTATAACTGGTAAATCCAGCTGTGGAGCTGGACTCAGAGACTTGAGCATTCAAGTACTATGTGGCAGGACAAAGTTGGGTGTCATAAAGCAAGACTTTGTTTCGTTCACCCCTTGCCCTCATATCCCTTCCCCATTGATTCAGAAGTTTCCTTTCCTGAAGTAGAGATGAGGCATATATAAGAGGAATGCAAAGAGAAAGAAATAGCATTTTGTATTCAATTTCAAGACATATTTTTAAATCTTATGACAGAGATTTTGAAAGGTAGATTTTTATATTTGCAAAAGCAGAGATTCTTAAAAGAAGAAAGACTTTTTTGAAACTCAAAAGAGCTGAGCCCTGAAGGAATCAAAGGATAGGGTCCATGCCTTACACATACCAGCATATTGGACAGTAAATGGGGGCTGTCTAGATGTGGAGCCAAGAAGGTAACTGACAGCACATTTCAAACCTTTCTAAATATATTGAAAATCTTTCAGTGGCTTCCCATTTGTTTCTGGACAGCAGCTCATAGTTATATGGCCTTTGCTATGGTCTGGATGTGGTTTGGATGTTTCTAGCAAAGATTCATGTGCTGGCAGCTTGGTGCCAAGTGTGGCAGTGCTGAGGGGACAGAACCTTTAAGAAGTGGTGCCTAGTGCAAGGTAATTACATCATGGGGACATTGCTTCAGAAAGGGATTAATGCTGGTCTCATGGAGTGAGTTAGTTCTCAAGAGAGCGAGTTATAAAAAGAGCAAGCCTGGCCTGGGAATCTCTCTGGCTTCTTGTTTTACCATGTGATCTCTTCCACCATTGTGATGGTGTCCACCCTGAGGGCCTCAAGAGAGTCCAAACAGATGGGGCTGCCTGACCTTGGATTTTCAGCCTGCAAAACTATGAGCTAAATAAGCCTCATTTCTTTATTAAGAACCCACCACAGGTATTTTGTTATAGTAATAGAAAATGCCCAAGACAGCTTATAATGTCATGTCCAGTCTTCTTCAGATGCTACTATTCCTCTGTTCCATGGTTTTCTTTCCATGTCCACCACCTTACAAAAGTCCCTTATGTTGGATTGTAACAATGCTGTGTGGGCTCTGATACCAATTCTCTTACCCCAATTGGATATCCAAAAATTCAATTCAATTATGTCACTCCCTGGAGTTAGCACAGACCCCTCTGCTAAGGGCTCAGCTGCATGAAACTGCCCCTATTTCTGACACTAGCCACAAGTCTTGGGTATCCCTAAGCTGTCTGTACTTCCTCCTAGCCAATTACAAATTTAGGGGTCCCTATGGCACCCTTCAGATTCAATAATTCACTAGAAAGATTCCTAGAACTCACTGGAGGTGCTGTATTTATAATTATGGATTTATGATAATAGATGCAACTCAGGAATAGCAAAATGGAAGAGATGGATGAGGCAAGGCATGGGCAGGGGCTACAGAGCTTCCATGCCCCTTCTGGATATGCCACGCTCCCAGCACACCAATGGGTTCACCTATCTGAGTTCTGTGGTCCAGGGTTTTTATGTGTGTTACATCATACTGATATAATTGATTAAATCATTGGTCACATGACTGATCTCAATCTCTAGTCCCTTTCCCCTCTTCAGATGTCAGAGAGTGGCCTGAAAGTCCCAATCCTCCGATAACATGGCTGACTTTTCTGGTGACCAGTCTTCACCCTGAAGCCAACTAGGGGTTTGGCTGTGAGTTACTTAATTAGCATGAACTCGGGTACCAGCAAAAGGGGCTTATAATGAATAGCAAAAGACATTCCTGTCACTCAGGAAATTCCAAATTCCCAACTTTATGCCAAAAACATGGGGACAAAGATCAGATGGATTCTTTATTATACCACAGAATAGTTTAAAAAATCATTGGGCTGTACACTTCAGACAAGTGAAGTTTATGATTGCAAATTATACCTCAATAAAGCTATTTTTTAAGATATAGAAAATCGTTATGGAGAGCAATTTAATGATACTTATCAGAACTACAAAATTATTTTCCACCTACCAATTTGACTTTGAGACTTTCTTACTACAGGTATATTGGCACACATACAACATTGTCCATGTGTAAACTCAGTTATTCTTTGATAGCAAAAGATTGGGAGAAAATTTTGCATGCTAGTATGGGACTGGTTAGAAATGATAGTATTACCATAGAGAGGAATGATATACAGTCTTTAAAAATAGATGAGGACAATTTCTATGTGCTGATGTGAAAAGATCTAAAAGATATGTTGTAACAAAGTACAAAAACTTTGAATACTATGGTATACTTTTCCTAGTACAGTATGTCACCTTTTGTATAAAAATGGGGGAAATATCAGTCTATGTTTGTATTCATTTGTTTCAGAAAGAAGCCATGTAAAGATAAGAGAACATCCAACACCAGTGGCCACTTAGTGCACCTGTTTATGGGAGACTGGGGGTTGCAAAGAATTGTAATGATTCTGAGATTCCACCTAGCTCCAGTAAGAATGACAAAGATCAACAAAACAAACAAATGCTGGTGAGGTTGTGGGGAAAAAGGAAGCTTCTTACACTGTTGGTGGGACTGTAAATTGGTTCAGCCACTTTCGAAATCAATATGGAGATACCTTAGAAAACTAAAAATAGAACTGCCATATGACCCAGCTATAACACTACTGGGAATATATCCGAAGGCAGACACATCATCATATCACAGAGACACCTGTATCTACGTATTCAATGCAGCATTCTTCATAATAGCAAGGATATGGAACCAACCAAGGTGGCCATCAACAGAAGAATGGATTAAAAAAACAAAAACCTATGGTACATATACACACAATGGAATACTACTCAGCAATTAAAAATGAAATAATGTCATTTGCAGCAAAATGGATGGAACTGGAGAGCATCACCTTAAGTGAACAAACACAAGCTCAAAAAGAGAAATACCATATGTTCCCACTCACATGTGGGAGCTGAATCATACTGAAAGGAAGAAAAAATACTACACATACATTGATATATAAAAAATGCACAATTAAACTTAGCAAAGAAGGGACAATATAAAGAATAGAAGGAAGAAGGGAGGGAACTAGCAGAGGGAAGCAAAGATTGTGGAAGGTGGGATGGGGAGGAGGGTCAATGTGGAGGGATGAATGGGGAGAGGATGATCTCAATGTAAACAGCTCAACTTCATGAGTACATTGGAAAATAGAGGAGTATAACCCAAATATGCATTTGAATTTTACTATATATTAGCTATAGGGCCCCATAAACTTTGTAGGGTGATGAAAGTGTTGTCAGAAGTGATGTAAAGGATGCATAATCGAAAAAGCCAATGCTCTATTACTCTGTACCTCATTATCATTTACTAATAAAGGGAAGAAAAAAATGAATTGTACTGGAAATTTCCACTGGATATAATACTATTTGTGTTTTTGTCTTATAGTTTTATAAACATGTATTATCTGTTCAAAAATTAAACTTATAAATTAATACAAAAATATTACTGAAGAAAAATGGTATAGGCAGAGGATACAGTGAGGATGGTGGGTTTTACCCTTTGCCAGGTATTAGAATCCTGTGTGCAGCTTCTGAAAAAAATTTCTAGATGCACCTGGAGAGTCTGATTTGGGTGCCTGGAGAAAGCCAGCGCCTACTTTTCCTCTGAGCCTCACGGTAATGAAGACCCTTGCCAGGGCTGTGTGTTGCGGAGTTAGATATTGGTGAAGCTGTCAAAGGGAAATGTGGTGGGATGAACACTACCAATATTTGAAAATTTTCATCAATAAAATTTCCTGATAAGTATGAAGAGATTGGAGTGGAAGTATGGAGAATAAGGGCCACTTTTGCATATTGCCTCAGTTATGATTCTTGAGAAACTGCTGGCAACTACTTCAGATCAAAACAAAAACTTTTATTCAACGAACGGACCTCCATAGGGAGCCTCAGGATTGCTGGCTTCCTCATGTCCACTAGAGGTCGCTTTGCTCACGTTTCTGTGGAGAAAGGAACTGCTGGAACTCTGCTTAGACATTTCATTCATCCATCTTAACCACGGACTTGACAAGCTTTGCTTTTAAAAATGAATCTTCCTCATGGAAAAGTAAATCTAAAAGGAATAAATTCAGAAATTTCTCAGCATCAAAAAATGGAACTTAGAAAACAGAGACAGAAATACTTCCAGAAACGTGAGATGATAATAAATTAGAAGTGTTTAGCTCTGATTTTTTAGACCACTGAAAAGTCAAGAAGACACCGAGACTTATTCTCAATCTTCAGTGCTTTTTATTGCGTTTTCAACATGGTAGAGTCAGTTCTTACTGATTAGCCCTATGTAGGTCTGAGTTGTCTACATTGTGGGATACGTTACAGTGGCTAAGAGGGCTTCACTGGGGCAAGTAGGAAATTTGACTCAAACATTTCAGGCAATACTTACTGTTTACATTTTCAGAAGTTAGTTCTATGACAAGTAAATTATTGGGACTATTGCAAAAGAGAAGCAAACAAACAAAAAAAGAACAGGTTATAAGTAAAGAGAATGTGCATGAACAATGAGGCAATTTTTTAACTTGAAGAGACCTCTTCATAGGCCTACCCAAATGGAACTAAAACTCACTTAAAGGTTATAATGGGAGCTTCTTTGAGTCTGAAATGGAAAGGATTAGGATGTTATGTATCTCCTCAGTCTGTCCTGGACAATAGCAGGACTGGCTTGCAGCCTAATGATAATCAGCCTATTAATAAATACCATACCTACATTCAAAAGGTATATTAAGTTTTATGAAATACTTTTGCAGATAATAAAAGACAGTACTGCACTTCAAACATGTATTTATGTTATATCTGAGATTTTTTTTTCAGTACTGAGGTACTGAACCCAGGGCCTTATACATGCTCTGCAAGTGCTCTATCACTGAGATTACCCTCCGCCATTTCTTACTCTTTTCTTTTGAGACAAAGTCTCACTAATTTATGCAGGCTTCATTTGGTCTTGAACTTGTGATCCTCCTGCCTCTTCTTACCAAGTCTTTGGAATCCCAGGTATGTACCACCGTGCCTAGGATAGCTGAGCTATTTAAAGGGCCACTTGTTTTAGTCATTACAGAGCTCTGTGCTGGCCTGTCCATAGACAGATTGGCACTGCCTCTCCTAAGGCTAGGGACCACCTTTCCCAGGGTCCTCTTTTCTCTTCGGTTCTGGGTTAAAGTTCCCAGGGGAGGAGCTTGAAGGAAGGCAATTCAAGAGAAGGGCCATTATTCTTGGAAGGTTGTGGGGCTGAACACAGTGACCTACAGACACAGAGAAGCCAATGGGCCCATCTTGTGCTGGCTGTCCTCTGCTCTTTATTGAGCTTGTCATTGCAATTTTAGGTCTGACCAACCAAGAGCAGCCCCAAGTCCATCAACTGACACCTGGCTGAACCCCCCAGCAGAGGGAGTTTCCGCAATGGTGAAAGACCTCAGGACCTCTCTGTGAGCTCTCCCTTGGGGGCACCACCTCGGTGATCATGCACACAGCATCTCACATCTTCCTACAAGCTTCAGCCCATCGACTCTGGTGTGCTGCAGTCTGAAGCCATCAGTGACTTTCTGTGAACCTCCATCTCTCTATCCAGACATCCTTCCCCTCCCAACTCCCCTCACTTTCTATAAGCTCTCACTTCAATATTAATCCAACATCCCTGTAAGGCTTGGAATGGCCCTATTTTCTTCTCTGAACTCAGCTGATAAATATTCTTTTATGTGTGGCTTTGGCTTTTAAAAATGAGTTTGGTGAGTGCTTAGGGAAGAAGAGAACTGCTAACATGTACTAGAGAGTCTCTAAACCTTTAAGACAGCAGTCACAACAGCTATGTTGACTGTGAATAAAGCCATGTATTAGGCCATCAGACAAACTGGCTTTATCAGTTGATAACTATGTCTTTCTGGGCAGCTTAATCTGTTGGGGCCTTTTTTTTTTTTTTCCCCTCTGGAGAGTGTAGAATTGATGG
This sequence comes from Pedetes capensis, assembly GCA_007922755.1. Taxonomy (NCBI): domain Eukaryota; kingdom Metazoa; phylum Chordata; class Mammalia; order Rodentia; family Pedetidae; genus Pedetes; species Pedetes capensis. The sequence goes on along the minus strand of VMDO01005873.1, from coordinate 25,765 downwards.
TCTCTTCCTGATGGATTCTTTTGAGGATTAAATGAGATAAGTTACTTAGTATTTAGACAGTATTAGCACAATGCAATTTGTAAAAAGCTACTATCATAGATTTCTTATTTCATATCTGAGAGTTCTGAGTATTGGAGAAAATATGTCCAAAAATATCACTGCTAACCTAACTATGAATGTTGGGTAAGGAATTGTAAAAGGAGCTTTAAAACTGGATAGGGATGACAAGTGAATGAGGTAAATGCTCACAGACAATGTAGGCATATCTACATACATAGCCCAATCACAGAGAGCAAACTGAGCCCCAAAACAATTCGCTACTTGACAGACATCTTTCCATTGACCTGGACCTAGAACTTTGATTTTAATGGCAGCTTGGGATGCGGGGCTGCATGGAGAGTGTGTTAGTCAGCTGCCATTGCTGTAGAAGAAAAACCAACCCAAAGTAACTTATGGGGGAAGAGGTTTATTGGGAGCTCACAGTTAGAGAATCAGCCCATAATGGCAGCAGGGCAGTCACGGCAGTGGCGGCAGTAGCGCCTGTGGTAGATGACCTTACCACATGATGGGTCAGGAACAGAGACAGACCTGAGTCTTGTGGGGGCCCTCCAAAGGCCCATTCCCAGTGACTTCACTTCCACAAAGCTAAGACTCACCTCCTGAAGTCTCATAACCTCCCACGACAGCGCCACCCTCTGGGGATTGAACCCTAAAGTACACGAACTTTGGGAGACACTCTTGATCCAAACCATGACAGAAAGCAAGGAACAAAGACCAGGGGCCTTTCAAGGCAGATCAGAGGAACCTATTGAAACTAGGATTCCCAATGGCTGCCCTGTAAAGATGGAAAGTAAGGAACGTGTTGGTTTTGATGGCCCCTCTAAGTTGAGTGGTAAAAAGTTAAAACAAAATAATTGAAAAAAAATTACACACACACACACACACACACACACGCACATTTGTTGTTGTTGTTGTTGTTGTTATTTTTAGGCGCTGTAGAGTCTGGTCAGACTCATAGTGACCCTCATAGGGTTTCCAATGGTTGATGGTTTCGGGATTGCTTGTAGAGTGCATTGCCACACTCTTCGGTTTTTGTAGTGCTGGAGATCCATCCCAGGTCCTCAGAGAGACCAGACCAGCACTCTATCAACTGAGCTAAACCCAAGACCAAAAATGTATGTGTGTGTGTGTGTGTGTGTGTGTGTGTGTGTGTGTATGTATATGTGTGTGTGTGTGTATGTATGTGTATATATATATATATATATATATATATATATATATATCTCAAGGCCCTGTATGCAAGAGTTACCTGAGATAACCTGATGAGGACTCAGGTCTACAAACATTTCAGATTAGTATTTATAGAGTATAAATGATTTACATGAGCCAGGAGCTCTGGTACACATCTAATCCCAGTGATGCAGGAGGCAAAGGCAGGAGGATCACAATTTTGAGGCCAGAAGCAGCCAGCACAACTTAGCGAGATAAAAAAAAAATTTTAAGGGGTTGGGGAGCAGCTCAGTGGTGGAGTGATCTGGGTTTAATCCCCTAGTACTGTAAAATTAAATAAATAAGTAAATAAATAAATAAATAAATAAATAAATAAGATGTTTGAGAAAGAAATGGGAAAATCAGAATTATGACTAAGGAAGAGACTATCAGTGGACTAGAAAGATTTGAAGAGAAGCATATTATTCACTCATCTCCCTAAAACAATTGAAAATAATATTTCATGGATGGATTGAACAAAAGATTGTGTGCAGGCAAAGAAAGTATTGGTGTATTGGAAATTATCTGAACAAATGACAGAGGCTACATTACAGAGAGAAAAAATAAGTGGAAATATCACAGACAGGTTAAAGAACAAAATAAGGAGATCTAACATTGAAGTTGCAGAAGGAGAGAAAAATGAGGGAGAGGATATTAGCTATGGATTTTCCAAAAGTGATGTGACATATGATGTAATGTGATATTTCATAGGTTCAGAAGACTGGAGTGCTCCAAGCAAAATAAATAAAAAGAAATCTTGACTTAAATACATCATAATTAAATTTCGTATTATCAAAGATAAAGAGAAGCTCCTAAACGCAATTACAGAAAAGATAGAAATTTACAAAGAACTATCCTTAGCCTCCCCCACATGTATGGCAGCTTGTCCTGCTGTGGGGGCTTGCATGTTGCTGTGATGCTGAAGGCTATGCTACCAGTATTTTAGATACCAGCAGGGTCACCCATGGTGGACAAGTTTCAGCTGAGCTTCCAGACTAAGACATACTAGGAAGAAGGACCCAGCAACCCACTCCTGAAACAATTAGCCATTAAAAATCCTATGAATAGTAGAGAAGCACTGTCAAATACAGTACCAGAAAATGGGCCCCCCAGGCTAGAAAGCATTCAAGAAACAAAAGGGAAAAAGTTATTTCCTTAAAGTAGAGTGGATCTTAATGATAGACCTCCTTTTGCTGATGTAGCATGACTCAAATGAGAAGCAACATAGTGACTACAACACTGGGCTCAAACAAGAAAAGATTGTGTGCATGGCACAGCGTTGGGTAGTGCTTCCTTCTGCCGTACTTAGGGTCATTATGTGCTGGATCCGACTCAATGACACCTAACAACAACCATGACACTGAGAGTAACTTAATGGCACCATGCCTCCTATGAGGAAACCATCCCCACATACAGCCATCATCCCTCCTTGTTCTTTGAGGACTGGCCGGGCTGGCCTGCAGCATTCTAAGGGGTACCTCTGTGCAAACAATAGGAACGATAATCACAATGCCTTTTTTCTGATGAGTGTGATTACATCCAGCCTGATATCTTCCCTGGAACTCTGACCTGAAAGGATCATTTCAACCAACTCCTTTGCCTCAGCGAATGGGGTCCCCAGGAGGAGCCCAGAGGAAGAGAAGTGTGGGGACTCCTGTCCGTGTGAAGCCTCCACAGCCCCACTGGGGGTGAGCGCAACAGAGAACAGCACCACTCCGGGAGCCCTCCAGGGGGGCAACTCAACTTTATTCCCGCAGTTCATCCTTATAAACAGTAAACTACACCACAGCGGCAAACCTATGAGAGAGAATGTTGCTGCAAGAATTCAGCGGGAACCACACCCAGGACACATCGGGGATCGCCATCTTGTCTTTTCACCTCTAGGCCAGGACCTGCATGCCTCACCGGCCTTCTTTTGGTCCCGGGGGTGCCTCAGGACTTGAGGTGAGCCAGATAGGCTTGAACCCAGGGTCTTTCAGGGTCGCAGTCTCGCAGATTCTGCCCCACAGAGAAGAGAGTAAGTCATTGTTCTTATGGGGAGGATAGGAACACCTTGGGCTGGCTGCAACCTGAGGTCACTGCTGCTCACAGTTTGGCCTCCTCTCCATGGTAACAACTCTGCTGCTAATGCTCACTTCCATGCCATCGCACCAAGGTTCCCTACACCTTGCCCATACATCTGCAAATAAGCCTTCCTGGAGCCATGCTAACTTGGGTGTGCAATGTTTTCCTAGAACCCTGACTGAAATACCATATATTTTTGAACCTAATCCACAGCCTTCCAACAGTTCTAGTGGGCTTAAAAAATCAGATGCAGATTAGAACTGCGTGCAAATTGGATTTGTGGGAGAGCCCTCAACCCAATTCTCAACCTCAAATCCAATCCACATGCAATTTTAATTCCCATCTGATTTTGTAGCCCTCTAAAACTGCTTAAAGAGTAAAGATTAGATTTGAGAATATATGGTACTGCCTAGTTTCCCCCAGGACACTGTGGAAACTCTTTGAGGGAACCCACTTTTTCTTGCTTTTGATTCTCCCTTACAATGCTCTGTGTTCAATAAAAAGAAATGCTCAGTCAAGGCTGGTAGGAGTACCAGCATTATGAAATACAAATGCAAAATGCACGCTCCCTAAAAGCATTCCTAGAAGTGATGGAGGTCTAACATTGCTACATCCCTCTTGGAGATGCTGCTGTGTGGTCCCCATATAGGTCTCCTGTGCTCTAACTCCCTACCTCTACCTTTGCCTTAGGATTCAATGTGTGAAATCAGGAAAAGCATGAGGAGTCATTGTAGTAAGTGGGTCAGCTTAGTTATTAACAGACAAAAGGGAGGAATAAGGGGACTAAGGATGACTCCTGCTGCAGCCTGAAGGATGATAAAGAATGCAAACATAACGCCTTCCCCAGCATTGGAGAGGATATTGTTCAGTGGGCTCTGCACCCTAACTGAGGTCAATAGCTGCCTAACTTCTTAACTTTGAGATAGCTGCCTATGAGATCATCCTTTTGAGATGTTAAAAAGTCAATTAACTCATTGTAAACAAAGGCCCTAAATGTAGAGTGTTTCTTCCATCCACCAAAGACTCAAATGTCACTATAAAAGTCACATTTGACCTTATATCTATGCAGGAGCCCTTCTCTGTCTGCCTTCACTTCTTTTTTTTCTCCTCCCTTTATTGGTAAATGTTGATGGGGTACAGAGTAATACTACATTGGCCTTTTCCATTATGCATCCTTTATATCACTTCTGATAACATTTTCATCAACCCACAAGGTCTTTGGAGCCTTGTGGCTAATATGTAGTAAAACTCAAATGCATATTTGGGTTATGCTCCTCTATTTGCCAATGTACTCATGAAGCTGAGCTGTTTACACTGAGATAGTCCTCTCCCCATTCATCCCTCCATATCGACCCCCCTCCCCATCCCACTTTCCATACTCTTCACTTCCCTCTGCTAGTTCCTTCCCTCCTTCTACTCTTTATATTGTCTCCCCTCTAAGTTTAATTGTGCGCTTTTTACATATCAACTTATGTATAGGATTTTTTTCTTCCTTTCAGTATGATTCAGCTCCCACATATGAATGAGAACATGTGGTATTTCTCTTTATGAGCTTGTGCTTGTTCGCTTCTGCTGATGTTCTCCAGTTCCATCCATTTTGCTACAAATGACATTAGTTTATTTTTTATTGCTGAATAGTAGTCCGTTATGTATATGTACTATAGTTTTTTTTTTTTTTTCCATTCTTCTGTTGATGGCCACCTTGGTTGGTTCCATATCCTTGCTGTGGTATGTGTCTGCCTTTGGGTTTATTCCCAGTGGTGGTATAGCTGGGTAGTTCAATCTGCTGTCACTTCTTGAGGAGGTACTATCTTTCACAGTAAACTTTGCCCGTATTTTCTACCATCACTTGTGTTGGGTATAAATTCTTTCATATACCAAATGCAAAGACCAAGGTTTGCTGCTGGGTTTTTGGATCTGATAACAGTTGGAAGCATCCCATGAGACCTAGGAAGGCCAGTGGAGCCCATGAGCAGCTAACTTTACATCCCTGACGGGGATCTATGCCATGTCTCCACTGCCGTAAACAAATATTTCAAATAACCTCAAAATGTCTCTCTTCTTGTCTCTGTAAAGGAGCCTTCTGCCATATTCACTGCAGGAGAGTCTCATTACTCCAACTTATCATAAGGAAATATCTTTTTCTTTAGTGTCTATTCTTCTGGTAAAATCTCAAGCCATCTTTCTCTCCCTTGGTCCATCTCTTCTCTTCTTTTCTTTCTTTTTTTTTCTTTTGTTGCCTTTTCTTTTCCTTTCCTTTCCTTCTCTTTCTTTTCTCTTTCCTTTTCTTTTTTTCTCTCTTCTCCCCTCCTTTCTTTTTTCTAAGAGCTGCTTGGTGACTCTCAGCGCTGCTGAAATCCCCAGGGCCCACAATCACCCGTGTGCGCCGCTGCTCTTCCCTGCCCTCTAGCGGCACCACGGTGCTTGAGCTGTGGCTCGACAGCCAGCCACTCTCGGGAAAGCCAGGTGTGAATCCTGCCGCCCTCACCTACGATCTCAGTCTCCTCCTTCCTGCGCGTTGAGTTCTTGCTTGGTGCAGCTTTCCGGCCAGAAGAGGATCAGCTTTTTAGATAGCATCTCTCTTGGACTCTAGTTGGAGTCAAAGTGCCCAAGAAATGTAGGCGATCCTGGTGTAGAGAGAACGCCAAGTGGGAGCGGCCGCTCTGGGATCCCCGCGCTGAGGTCGCCCTGCAGCTCCACGCTTGGGGCAAAGGCTGCGAGCCTCCGGTGAGCCCGGGCAACGCGGGTCCCCACCACCGCTCCCCGTGTCCTTCGCCATCCTCCAGTCACTCTCTCCTGATAAAGAGGGATTGTTAGGAAAGAACAAGTAACATGCCAAAATAAAGCGGTGTGTTAGTGTAACGAGAGGAGGAAAGGGGTAGAAAAAAACGGTTGTCAGTCTTGCAGACGCTTTAAGATGAATGCAGCTCCCCGTCCGTCACCACGCGCACTTCACAGGCACAGGAGAGGCGGTCATGCGACATCGACAACCGGGGAGCTTCAGAGGCTGGGGCGTCTCTCTCTGCTGTTCGGAGTCGGGGCTGAGACCCGTGAGAGGTGCCCAGAGGATGGTGAAAAGAGGACAAGAGAACAAATGGAGGCAGTTCAGGTGCCTATCTGAAGCGTACTATTTGGAAACTTAAAGGGAGAATACCTTGTGCGCATTCATTTTTATTTTCATATTATTTTCTTTGAAATAATAGATTTCGCCCACAAACCATCTCAGGGGTTGAAGGTATAGGTAGAAGCTACACAGAAATGGGAAGTTCAATGCTTTCCTGGTGCTAAGAAAATGCTGTTGTTCTTATCCCTAATCGGGATTTTATGTTTCCCTTGTGAAATTTTCCTTCCTTCCTTCCTTCCTTCCTTCCTTCCTTCCTTCCTTCTTTTCTTCTCTTCTCTCTCTCTCTCTCTCTCTCTCTCTCTCTCTCTCTCTCTTTCTTTCTTTCTTCTCTTTTTTCAGTACATTTGAGGTTGAACCTAGGGCCTCACACATACTTTGCAAGTTCTCTATCACTGACCTGAACCCTCAGCCCATTTTTCTGTTTTTATTTTGAGTTGGTCTGGCTAAGTTACACCGGCTGCCTCTAGCCTTGAGCTCTTCATCCTCCTGCTTCTGGCTTCTGAGTTACTGAGTTACAGACATGAGCTACCATGCCTGGCTCCCCTGTGAAATTTCATCAAGGTATAACTCAACAGGCTTCAGGCAGACTGCACCTTAAAATAACTTGGCGAGTTCTCTCCAGGCTTGGTGGTGTATGCCTGCAATCCCAGCAACTCAGGAGGTAGAAGGATCATAGGTTTGAGGCCTGCCTGAGCTACAGAGTTCTAGGTCTACCTGGGCTAAATAGACTCTGTCTCAAAAAAAAAAAAAAAAAAAAAAAATATATATATATGTATACACCCATTTATTAGAGTTCTCAAATGCTGAATCACAATGGTGAGGGGGGATGGGAAGACAGCTGGGCATTTGTGTTTCTTAGAAGCTCTCCAAGTGATTTGAAACAATTGCTGGGATTGAGAACCACTATATTAGCATTTCACTCTCCTGTTACATTTGGTAGGTTAGGTGGACATGTTATAGAAGTGGGATATATTCTGACATGAGTCCTCTGATGAAACCATCCCCACATACCAGCCTTAAGCCCTCATCCTCCTTTGGCGACAGTCCAGACTGGCCTGTAGCATCCCCAGGTGGACCTCAGCCCACAACAGGAATACTATTCAGATGACTTACCAGGGGCCAGTTGAGTCACACCGTTTTTTTTTTCTTCCTAAGTTGGTTCTATCCTAAGTCTTGTGAAATCTAGAAAAGTTTATGATTAAAAAAGTACTTTTTAGTGCTAGCTATTGGGTTTTTTCCTCTTATTTTGCATTTGGATTTTTCCTATCATATATGCCATTATACTGAAAGCACTTTCTTGCAAAAAATGTCTCTGCCTTGTCTTCCTCCTTCACGTGGTAATTTCTGATTTGGTCTTCAAGCTTCCAGAACTCTGTCATGGGTCTATAAGGAAATACTCTTTCCTCACTCCACCCACAATTCTGAGTTAAATTCTTCTGTTCTGAGCTCATATTGTCTATAAAAATTATGGTTTCTTGATTTCTTTCTGCCTTCCAACCTGTACTGTAAGCCTATAGAGGAAAATAACAAGTTGCTACTTGTGTTTATATTCTCAGCATCCAACACAGTGTCTGGCACATGGAAAGGGCTGAAATATTTTAATAAAAGCTATCAAAGGCATGAATCTTTTCTTCCAATGAAATGGTTTAATGCAACTTATACAGTCCTTGCTGCCAAACCACCTCTCTGCTCCTAACCTTTAGAAGCGTTTCACACAGAGGCATCCAGTTAAGGGATGAAAGACTTGTAAGTGCAAAGGTCTATTTCAGAATTTAAGCCATCTTTCAAGACAAGTTTCAGCTTCCCATTTGGGTGAGTCTCTTGGAAACTGAAGTGATCTGCTCCGCCCTCTAGTGGTCACCATATTTCAGAACATCTGTATAGATTATCTGGGAATAACTGTGTTGCTAGGTGCTATTGAGTCCACACTGTTTACAACAGAGGAAACACTACCTACCCGACGTTGTGCCATGTCGGGTACTTTGCCAGTGCTTCTCTGCTATTCATAGGGTTTTTGATGGCTGATTGTTTCAGGAGTGGGATGCCAGGTCCTTCTTCCATTTTTGTGGTGCTGGGAATCCAACTGAGAACCTCACCAACTGAGCTAAATCCCACCCCATCTAGGAATAACAGTACTGTGTAAAAGATCTTGAGGCTGGGGTTTAGCTCAGTTGGTAGAACGCTTGCTCTGCACACTCTGAAGCCTGGGTTAGATCCTCAGCACAGCAAAAATGGGAGAAGGACCTGGCAGCCCACTCCAGAAATAATCAGCCATCAAAAACCCTATAAATAGCAGAGAAGCAATGACATAGTGCCAGGCATGGCACACAACAATGTAAAAGCTCTCTAGAATGGCACTGGAATGCCAATCTGTACAATAACCTTATCTACATGGTGTTTTATCTACGTGGTTGCTATTTCAGATTTCTTTTGCTGTTTTATTTAAGAGGTTTGTAGTCATTTTTCAAGGGTCCATAGTCATAGTCAGGAGGAACATCTCCCCAGAAAGCACTGGTGTGTGTTTAAGAAGAGAGTCTTATCCACTCTAAATTTTGGTGGGGTCCTGGCAACACAACATAGCCTGCTTGAAATGTGTTTTCTCTTTCATACTCTAGATATTTTCCCATACCATAGGGGGCCACCTGGGCAAATCAGGGTTCTCTAAGCCTCCAGCCATTGTAGCTCCTCAGAGTAAACATTCAAATAAAGTTCTATTAATAATGACCCAATGTAGCCAAATACAGCTGACCCACCATGCTCCCTGGGGCATTTAATCAAGCCTCATTTGCTTTAAGAAAGCTATTTTTTGCTTCTGAGTTTTGTTGATGATAGTGGTGGTGACATAGTAGATTTTTTTTTTTTTATTTGGTTTTTAAAAATCAATCATGACAACAGACAGCTGTTGTTGGGGCTTAGGGCAAGAAATGACTACTGAACCTAGAATGGCACTACCTACCCACTCCAGTCTGCTGCTAAGATACGAGGGCATTCTGATTCAGATGTCACCTTTTGAAAGACAGGGCCTATGGATAAGGTGAGGGAAACTAGGGGAGAAGAACATCATATCCACCCAGCATTCCCATTGCCTGTGAGCAGCACTATCCCTTAGGGACTGCATTTTTGTCAGCAAATTGCAGACAACTCCAAATTGCAGGCACATTTTGAGTCCCAACAATGCGGTTTACAAAGCAATTTGTAGTCACGGAGTCACGGTATCTTCTAGAAAATGACGATGTTTAAGAACATCTTGTAATTAGATCAAAGGAAAACAGTGCTTATTCCACGAGCTGAGGCTAGGCTGCAAGTCTGAATTCTGATCAGCACAGTGGCTGATTCACTGATGCCAAGGGTCTGTTGTCAATAAAGGTGATTCAGCAGTTCCACAGGTAACATTTCAGAAGGAGCTTTTTACAACAGTGCCTCACCTAAGCAAACAATGATGACAATCCCAACCTAATCCAGTGTAATGAAATACATACCTATTCACTGGATTCTTCTCACGCCAAATACACTTAGGAGAACATAGAGATTTGTCCAACAAATGTGTACAGCAAGGCCCCTGGAAATATGCAAGTATTTACAGATAAAAGCAGTAGGCCATGCATTTTGAGCAAGTACAAATACCAATGAGGCTTAACAGACAAAGCCCTATTTTCAACACCAGATCACAATCAACTTATTCAGAGCCCTGGAGAGCTCCAGTCAGAATAGGCTGCAGCAAGAACTCTTGATCCACATTGTGCTTTCTGTTTGCAGAATTTAGGCTTTGACTGAAATGCTAATTGTGAAAAAAAATCTCCTTGGGAACCTGTAGGGTTTCTACCTCGTCCCAGGCCCAGGGAGATGAAAATGTTATGACAGTGATGAAGTCCCTTCCTTGTAAAGTTCCACGATCCTGGGAAAAGTGGCAAAAGAGATTAATTAATGAAAAACGAGACCTTTACTTTGTATCTTGAAGTTGAGGGCTTGGGTAGAAAATTAACCATAGTCACTCCGGTGTGGTAGAAACGCTATGTGTTCCTGCTGCCAAAATTCCTCAGCCCATTCTTGGTAACACATAAAACATGTGCACCCCCCCCCCCCCCCAGTTCTTCTAGAAAACATGTTTCCTTTCTGAAGTTACTTTAGGTGCGAGGCAGGTTAATCAGAGAAAGGATGAAATAGGCGGCATTTAATCTGTTTGCCAAAGGCGTTCACCAAGATAACTGCATGGCCCTGATACCAGTAGTGTAAACATGAATCTAAACTCCGCCCACCCCAGCGCCTTTTCCCTCCTCCTGTCCTAAGTTGCTCACCTCCTTCTGCACCATGTTACCATCATCAACTAACTTCCTGTTCTTGAAGGAAAGCCGACTCTGGGATAAATTTCTTTCCCAATTTGCTGCTCTTGTCTCTGTGACTGGTAAAGGGCTGGAGAAAATATCGCATGGATGATGTAGCTGTGCATTTGAGAGTCGCGACTGCTGTCTCTGGTGCTGGTCAAAGAATCTCAAAAGATCCACTTCTTGCCTGCTTTGCAATCTTGTTGTGAGACAAGGGCAGGTCAAATGTGGCATTCCATTTTAAAATATCAGTTATGGATGCTGAAAATCTGCAGAGTCAGCCCTAAGCATGTGCTAACTTCTATCACCTTTTGGCTTGCAGCCCTAGCACTGCGGCTTCCCATCCCATCAGATTTTTAGAAGCTAAGCAGGGTTGGGACTGATTAGTACTTGGATGGGAGACCACCTGGGAATACCAGGTGCTGTAGGCTTGGGAGAAGGACCTGGAAACCCCCACCCAAAAAATCAATCCACCATTGAAAACCCTATGAATAGCAGAGAAGCACTGACAATAGTGTTTGTCTGTCGTATGTAGGGTCACTATGAATTGAATACTGACTCGAGGGCACCTAATAACAACAACATCACCTTTTGGCTTTTGCTTCTTTCTTTTCTCTCTTCCCTTCACTTCCTCTCTTTCTTTGCTTACTCAGCACAGAATCTTCCAAGGGAAAAATCTCAGCTATTTTTCTACTGTACATCAGCTCTTTAGCTGACCACAAGAGGATTCTAAGGCACACTGCATTGTGACAAGGGATTTTTGAAGGTTTTAATTTCTAACAATGACAGGCTGGTACGGGGAGACCTTATTCAGTTTCCTGGGATCATGCTGTAGTAGAGGCTTCCTTGGGACAAATATGATCAAGTTTTCCCTGGGAAAGTCAGTCCCTCCCAAATACCTGTGGCATCAGGTCTCGGAAGCTAAGCAGGGTCCAGCCTGGTTAGTACTTGGATGAGAGACCACCTGGGAATACTGGATGCTGTAGTCTTGAGAGAAGGATGTGGCAGCCCACTCCCGAAATAATCAGGCTTTGAAAACCCTATGAGTAGCAGAGAAGCACTGACAGTAGTGCTAGCTATGGCACAAGGTCATGTAGTATTTTCTTTGTTGTAGATAGGGTTGCTATGAGTTGGACCAGACATGAGGGCACCTAACAACAAAAACAATTGTTTCAGGAGTAAGCTTACTGGTCCTTCTCCCTAGTCTTAGTCTAGAAGCTCAGTTGAAACCTGCCCTGCATGGGTGGCCCTGCTGGATTCTGTGATACCAGTGGCATAGCTTTCAGCATCACAGCAACCCACCTTTAATCCCCCACAGCATGACTACTTGACAGACACATGAGGGAGAAAGCCGTTAGAGCACTCTAAGCCAATAATGCCCTCCATTTTGTTTTAATGCCATCCAAAATTATCAGCATAAAATCAGTCGTTATTATTTGGTTGCTTCATATAATTAACGCTCTTTTAGAATTATCTACATCTTGCTACATTACAGACATCTACAGAATATCCAACAATCAAAAGTAGGAAGAAAACTGGGCATGGTGGTGCATGTCTGTAATAATCCCAGGGGCTCAGGAGGCAGAGGTGGGAGGATTGCAAGTTCGAGACCAGAGGCCGTCTGGGTAATTTAGTGAGATCCTGTCTCAAAAAAGTTAAAAAAAAATGAGCTGGGGGTGCAGCTCAGTTGTCCAGCACATGCAGGCGCGAGGTCCTGGGTTCAATCCCCAGTACCAAAAAAAAAAAAAAAAAAAAAAAAAAAAAAAAAAAAAAAAAAAAAAAAAAAAAAGTGGGAAGAAACTGCAAAGATGACTGAAAAATAAATACAATGCTTGTAAATGAAAAATATACTCAATCAAAATAGAAAACTTAAAGACAGATTAACAATAACAAAGTGATCACTGGTGAATTTAAAGATGCATCTAAACATGATTCACAAAGAAAAAATGGGAAAGAGTCAAAGTTAAAGTTAAAATGATTAAAGAGTTTCTAAAATTTTTGAGCCTGTAGCCATAGCCCTGTGGCATCTGATCCCATCAGATCTTGGATGCTAAGCAGGGTCAGTCCTGGTTAGTACTTGGGTGGGAGACCTCCTGGAAACACCACGTGCTGTAGACTTGGGAGAAGGACTCAGCAACTCACTCCCAAAAATCAATCTGCCATTGAAAACCCTATGAATAGCAGAGAAGCACTGACAATAGTGTTTCCCTAGTTGTATGTAGGGTCGCTATGAGTCAGATACCAACTTGACTGCACCTAACAACAACAAACATCTCACTAATTTCTTTGCTTAATAGACATCTTTGCATCTTATTCCTTTCTTATGAGTTCGGTTTTGTTCTTCCTGAATTGCATCCATTTGTAGAGCCTGTTGGAGGTGCAATCTTGATCATTATTATTATTTAATGATAATTTAGTTGGGCATAGAACTTAGGTCAACTGTCTGCTCTTAGCACCTTGAAGATTTTGTGCACTGTTTTCTGACTCAGTGTTGCTGCTATCAAGATCATTATAGATCACTTTGGGTAATCTGGCTTTTGCTTGTTAAGATCTTTGTCTTTGGTATTTTACCTTTTTACTACAGGGTGTTTAGGAATGGATTTATCCTTATTTATTTTGCTCAGTACTCTTTAAACTCTCTGAACCTGATGATTTATGTGTTTCAAAAATTTTAGAAACTCTTTAATCATTTTAACTTTAACTTTGACTCTTTCCCATTTTTTCAACGTTTTCCTCCTGGAACTTCTATTGATTTTTTTTTCACCCTTGATTCTCTTCATCTGTTCTCATTTTTTTTTTTATCACTTAATGTCTTTGTGAATCATGTTTAGATCCATCTTTAAATTCACCAGTGACCACTTTGTTATTGTTAATCTGTCTTTAAGTTTTCTGTTTTGATTGAGTGTACTTTTCATTTACAAGCATTGTATTTATTTTTCAGTCATCTTTGCAGTTTCTTCCTACTTTTGATTGTTGGATATTCTGTAGATGTCTGCAATGTCCAGTTGGTCCATGGTGCTATTTAAGTCCATCATTTCTCTGTTGATTTTTTGCTTTGATGACCAGTCTCCTGGTAAAAGTGGAGTATTGGAATTTCCCATAATTATTGTATCTCCCTGATGTGTTCCTTTATCTCCAATAAAATTTGCTTCACGAAGCTAAGTGCACCTGTATTTGGTGAGTAAATATTAAGCATAGTTATGGGTTTCTGGCTGACTGCTCCTTTTACTAATATGAAATGTCCTTATTTGTCTCTTCTGATCATTTTGGGATTAAAGTCTAAGTTGTCAGAAATTAGTATCACTTTTATCTTTGTTTCCCTCATGCTCGGTATATTGTTTTCCAGCCTTTAATTTTCAGCCCTTTATGGTCTTTATGGATGAGTCTCTTGAACACCACGTATTGAGGGTTTATGTTTTTTAATTCAATTGGCCAGTCTATGCCTCTTGAATGGTGAGTTAAGGCCATTTACATTGAGAGTAATTATTGAGAGGAGCTTATTATTTTGCATCAATTTGGTGTTTGTTTCTATTCTTTGATTCGTATTTAGCCTACTGTTTTCTTAAGTTCCCCCCTGTTTATTATTCATTCCTTTGATCTTGTACTTGAGGTTGTCTTACCTCTCCCATATGCAGTGTTTCATTGAGGATCCTCTGCAATGCTTGCTTGGTGGCCATATTTGTTTAAACAAGTCAATATCATGGAATGTCTTGAACTCACCATTATTATTATTATTATTATTATTATTATTATTATTATTATTATTTTGTGGTACTAGGGTTTGAACCCAGGGCCTTGCGCTTGCATGCTATGCAAGTGCTGGACCACTGAGCTGCACCCCCAGCCCTTTTTTTTTTTTCTTTACTTTTTGAGACAGGGTCTCGCTAAGTGACGCAGACTTCCTCTGGTCTCAAACTTGCGATCCTCCTGGCGCCGCCTCCCAAGCCGCTGGGATTATAGCCGTGCGCCACCATGCCCAGCTGAACTCACCATTATTTTAAAAGATAGCTTTGCTGGGTAATGTAATTTTGAGTGGCAATTATTGTTATTCTTTTTCAGGGCTTGAATGATGTCTAACCAAAATTTCCTTGCCTTTAAGGTTGTTGTTGAGAAATCAGATATTATTCTGATGGATTTTCCTTTGTAAGTGAGATGGCATTTCTCTCTTGTAGCTTTTAGAATAGTTTCTTTTCTGTCTAGATTTAACATTCCAACTATAATGTGTCATGGAGAGGATCTGTTCTGATCTACTCTATTTGGAGTTCTGAGTGTTTCCGTTGGGTAGATATCCAGTTTTTTCCTTGGGTTTGGGAAGTTCCCATCTAACATTTCTTCGAATAGACTTCCTAATCCCCTTGTGTTGTTTTCAGCTCCTTTGTGAGCCCCTTGAATTTGTAGGTTATGTTTCTTCATTATATTGAAGACCTTTTGAAAATCTTGATCATGCTGCTTCATTCTTTTTTTTTCTTCTTGGCATCTGAATAGATAAGATCATCAACTTTTTCTTCAATATCAGATATCTTGTTTTTGGCTTCATCTAGTCTGAACACTGAAGATTCTACTGTAATACTGAGTTGATTGACTTTTCCTTGTATCTCCAGGATTTCTGTTTGATTCTTCTTCAGGACCTCAATTTCTTTGCTGAATTTTTCTTGCAAGTTAGATAGCTTTTGTCTGGTAAATTAGTTGCTGTTATGGTGGTGTCTTTGAGGTTTTTAAACATATTTATAAGCAGGGCTCTAAATTCTTTATCTGGCATCTCTAAGAATCCAGTTACTTAGAAATTACCCATTGAAGGGCTTTTGGTCTCTTGGATCTTCCCATCAAGCTTGACCTTTCACATTTTGTGTGTTTTTCTCTTGAGGCTTGCCCATTGTTTAGTCTGGGCACTAGATCTCACCTCCTCTATGTGAACAGAGGTTCTCCCTACCCATTTCCATGACACTAGATGATGACGGGTCACTCGCACTTCTGGCACTTTAAGCCCCAGCCTCAGAGTCTAGTGCCTAGCTCTCACTGGGGCCTCTGCAGTCAGCATTACCCCATCCATTTCTCTCCATTCCCCTCGTTTCTAGGCTCCAAACACACCACAGCCTAAATCATGTCTCTTAGGCTCCCTGGTCCCACAGCACCATTTCTCTGTACCCCTTAGAGTGCCCCCTGGCACGCCAAGGCCCTAGATGCTCCATTGCCTGAACTGTCTCTCTTAGGCTCCCTGGACCCACGGCGCCCCTTCTCTGCATCACTGGCGCTCCTGGGCCCTAAATATGCCACTACCTGGGCATCTCTCTTAGGCTCATTCATTCTACAGGTGCCACTTCTCTGGGTTGCTGGTGCTCCTGAGCCCTAAATATGCCACTGCCTGGGCATCTCTCTTAGGTTCATTTGTTCTATGGGTGCCACTTTTCTGGGTTGCTGGTGCTCCTGGGCTGTAAACATCCACTGCTTGAACCATCTCTCTTAGGCTCCCTGGACCCCTGGGGCCTCTTATCACAGGGCTCCCAGCGCTGAAGGCACCGCAGCCTAAACACTGTGTATTAGTCTCCCTAGTCCCACAGGCACTCCCAGTGCCTAAATGTGCCACTGGTTTCCCAGTCCTGTGGTGTCCCTTTTCTGCATCTCAGGTACTCCAGGGCCCTTAAATGCCCCTCAGCCTAAACAGACTTTCTTAGACCTGGGGTTCCAGTGGCACAAGCCATTCCTCTCCATCCTCTGAACGTGCCATCACTCAGTCTTTCTCCGTCTTACTTGTGGTTCTAGTAGTGCCAGAGGCCAGGGTGGCAACAGTTTCTCCCCAGTAAAAAGAAAAAAAACCCCACAGTCTCAGATTCAAGACCCTGCAGGGGGGCTGTGCAGCTCAGCTTCCTCCCAGGAGAGTCCTGCAGACCTCTGCTTTTGTTTCCCACGGTACCTAGCTCCAGCCACACACTCTCCTGGGGGCCTGTATCCTCTGATACGTTTCACAGTTGTTTTCCCTGGGTTGAGGATTCTGGTGAGTTGCCCAGCCATTTCCTCCTCTTCTCTGGTGTTTTAACCTCCACTATTTGGGCCAGTTGTCCTTACGTCCTCCTTTTTCTTTTTTTTTTTTTTTAATAATAAAAGCTGCTCTCCACTCTTGTTTCATTTTTTGTTTTGTTTTGAGTGAGTACAGAACTTTATGAGTCTTTTCTTCCCCAGTTGAAGCGTAGCTGTTAACCTCTTCCATCTTAACAGGAACCTCTCATATACTTTTAAGAAAAAATCACAAAGAATATTTTAACTAGGTTAAATCATTTCCTTATATGAAAGGGTGGTCATATTAACTGGCTTACATGCTAAAGAGAATTAGTCATGGTTAATCTACTATAACTCCAAAATTGATAATAAGTGACTTTAGGGAATATAAAACATAACTAATGCCTTTTAAAAGAAGAGATAATCAAGCAGAAAATTTCACAACTTAAGGAGTCTTAGAGATTTATGTGTTCATTCATTCATTCATTCATTCATCAGTTACTTGATGTATGTTTACGACCCACAAACTGCTAGAGATTCAGTTCCTTCTCTTATAAACTCACTTCCTGTAACATAGAGGTAATAGTAAACATATGATTAAGTAATAAAATTATGTCGTTTGTTGTTGGTAGCTGCCTTCTAGCCACCATATATACATGACAGAATGAAACACTATCTGATAGTGTGTCAGTGCTTTCCTGCTATGCATAGGATTTCCAATGGCTGATTGTTTTGGGAGTGGGCTGCCAGGTCCTTCTCCCAAGCCTACAACACCCAGTATTCCCAGAGGGTCTCCCATCCAAGGACTAACCAGGCCCAACCCTGCTTAGCTTTTGAGATCACATGCCGGTTTGGTATGGCTGCATCAAGCTCATGAATAGAGACTAGGAAGTATCAGCCTCTCCATGAAGAAATAAGAATTGAATTGAGTCCTATACAATAAGGATTCAGCTGTGAGAAGAGTAAGGAGGAACTCCTAGGAGGGAAGACAGTCTGCAGTTCAGTTAGGGAGCGTACAGGGAACCCAGTAGGAATCCAAAACAGACAGAAGACGTTGAGAGCACAGAAACAAACGTCACCCTGCAGTGGGCTCTGGTCATATCCGTTCTCTAATCTCCAGTGCCTCACATGCCACTAATCCTTTTGCCAGCTGTCTTATTCACCCTTGTCTTCAAGCAAGTTGTTGTCTACCACATCAAATACTTCTGAGACCTACATGCACCACAGGAATACCTAGAACACCTGCTTCTGGGGTATTTGGACCGCTTTCTCCAAATACACAGTGCCTCTGTAATTAATGTCTATTTAGGAGTCCTCACACCTGTTGTTTTTATGTGATTCTGTCTGTGCTCACTTGAATAACCACTAATTACGTTTGAGTATAATAGAAAATTTGCTATTTTGGTTTTAGGAAACAAAGACAGTGCTTGGTATGTTTATAGAAAAATATGTAGCCTTAATTGTAAAATTTTCATACATTTTTGTGCTGTATAGATCTAAGTAGCTCTGCTTCAAGTTAACAATTTATACACATATGTGTATAGATAAATGCATTTGGTATTTGTATAACGTTGTTGTTGTTAGGTGCTGTTGAGTCGAGTCCGACTCATAGCAACTCTCATAGGGTTTTCAATGGCTGACTGTTTCGGGATTGCCTAGGGAGGGGATTGCCAGGTCCTTCTCCCATTTTTGCAGTGCTGGGAATTGAACTCAGGACCTCAGAGACTGCAGTGCAGAGCTCTACCAATTGAACTAAATCCCAGCCCCATTTGTATAATAGTAGGTTTTTTTTTTTTTTTTTTTTTTTGCGGTACTGGGGGTTGAACCCAGGGCCTCACACTTGCATGCTTTGCAAGTGCTGGACCACTGAGTTGCACCCCCAGCCCTTTTTTTTTTTTTTAACTTTTTTTGAGACAGGGTCTCACTAAGTTATACAGACTGCCTCTGGTCTTGACCTTGCGGTCCTCCTGCCTCCGCCTCCGGAGCTGCTGGGATTACAGGTGTGTGCCACCACGCCCGGCCTTGTTTTTGTTTTGAGACAGGGTCTGGCAGTGTAGCCCAAGCTGGTCTGGAACTTGCTATGTGGCCCAGGATGGCCTCAAACTCATGTCAATCCTCCTGCCTTAGCCTCCTGAGTGCTGGGATTACTGATATGTGCAACCATACTTGGTTTATATGATAATCTTAAAAGAAAAAAAGACAGTTTACAATTTTATTGTCTTCCTTTTTTATAATATTATTCACTAATAGCTGCATGCTTTTAATAGCTTTGAAATTATCATTTATTTGACTTCACTTTATTTTCATAGTAATCTTGTGAGGTAAGTGTTATTATTTCTCTTCTTTTACATTTGACTTGAAAACTGTGTCCAAAAAGAGAACTGATTTGTCTATGATGTTGCAACAGAATATAATTACTGAGATGAGATTAGATATAAAATGTGCACAATAGGGTTAAAATGTCCATTTCTGTTCTAAGCAAACAGTATCAACATTTGTACTTTAATTTGCATCAGTTTAATATTGTAAATAGCTATATAATTTCCCACCATTAGTAGGAAGGCTGCTGTGCATGATTTTTTTTTTAAATAAACACTCATTGACCAAGGTTCACTATTGAATTCAATATAACACTAGACAATTCAATTTTTATGCTTAGACTTATGGTTTTATTTTATTTACCTTACTTATTTGAAGGCCTTTCTGTAGGACTTCACATCTCCCATGAATTCTAGGGTGAGATACATTTCTGAGACATTAATCACAATAGACAGAGTTATTTTCATTAATCCTTTGTACAGCCACTGAAAATAGACCAAGAGATGAGGGTTGAAAACATTAAGCTTAGACATGAAAAACATTCAGTGGGAGGAGGATTCTAACATAGTTATGTTTTCTAAGGCACTGTCTTAATTTAATTTTAATGTCACAAATGGAGGAGGTATTTGGAAAATTTGTCAAGTGGGTTTTCTGAGCCATGGTATTGCTGTGGTACTATCAACCTTCTGCCCACTGCATCCAAGTCTGTTCCATACACACCAAGGACAAGGCAGAACCTAAACCCAGCACTGAAAGCTTTTGAATGCATCTACATTGCATTTTGAGTTTTGATTCACTTGCTCTAGATAAGTCTCTTCCATGCAACACACTCACCTCCATGCTAGCTGCCTACAAAACACTTCAGTCAGGAAAATGAACTGTTATAGAATCACATACATCTGATTTTTAACTATCTGTTCAGTAGGTAAGCTTTGGGAGGTCCTTAGGAATCTTATATTCTAATAAGTCAAGAGTCTTGGGGGAGGAGACATGATGTCAAAATCCTTTGCCTAGTTCCTATAGCCCTTTATTTTGTGATTCAACTTATTTTTCTAACTAATCACCTACTACTTGCCATGTTCCTCCCTGGACCCTGGATTCATTGTGTTGTATCCAGAGAAGCCCTGACCTTCACAGCTGCATGCCTTCGTTTACTTGGCTATGATATGCTCTTCTCCATTCCCCATGCAAATCAGTTTTCTCTAGGTGAACCACTCTCCGTGGATCTATGCTTGAGCTCACAGTATTTCTTCCCCCCTCTTACAGTAACCACCATAAGCCAGGTATTATTCTCTGTGTTTTATATTTGTCTCTGATGCAAGCCTTGAGGTAACCTAGAGGAGTGTTCCAAGGAGGGGAATGGAAAATACAAAGGCCCCAATACAGGATTGTGCTAAGTATATACCAAGCCACAGGGAGGCCAATAGCATCTAGGAGATGATCTAAAGCTCTTGCAGATCAAAGATGCACTATGTGAGTGCTCAAGACCAGTGATCTCTCTATCTGTCTAAGCTCTTTTTGATAACTTCACACTCAAATTTGCCTACTGGAGTGGTTGTCTTGGTGTGTTTAGGCTATCATAACAAAATACCAAAGTAAGGTATAACAAAATAAGGTACCTAAATAGTACAACAGAACGAAACACTCCCAGACACTGTGCCATGCCTGGCACTGTCAATGCTTCTCTGCTACTCATAGGGTTTTCAATGGCTGATTGTTTTGGGAATGGGCTGCCATGTTTTTCTCCCATTTTTGCAGTACTGGGGATAGAATTCAGGGCCTCAGAGAGTGCAGAGCAAGCACTCTACCAACTGAGCTAAACCTCCAAACTAAGTGGCTTAAAATATCAACAATTTATTTTAAATGATTTTGTGGATTTTCTGGAAAATACTAATAAACTGGATTATATTAAAATATAAAGAACTTAAAAATCAGTAAGACACAGCCTGGTGGAAAAAAATGGGGAAAGATATAGATACTTCAGAAAACAGATATCTAAGTGGCCAATAAATAAGTGACATATATACTTACATGTAGCCTGCAGCTGTACCACTGTGGCATCTGATCCCCTCAGATTTCGGAAGCTAAGGAGGGTCGGGTCTGGTTAGTACTTGAATGGGAGACTGCTTGGGAACACCAGATACTATAGGCTTGGTAGAAGGACCTGTCAACCCACTCCAAAAAAACAATCAGACATTGAAAACCCTATGAATAGCAGAGAAGCACTGATAATGGTGTTTGCCTGTTGTACGTAGGGCTGCTATGAGTTGGATACTGACTCGATGGCACCTAACAAGAACAACATGAGTAGGACACTGACTCAATGGCACATAACAACAACAACATACATACATACATATATATATGTATAGACTATATATATATATATATATATACATATATATATATATACTAATGAAGTTGCTCATTATATATATAAATATATATTGCTCATTTTATATATACATCTCTATCTATCTATATATAATGAGCAACTTCATTAGTTATCAAAGAAATTCAAATTAAAATCACAGTGTGTTACTATAACATACTCAAAAAGAGATCTAAAATAAAAAAGCAAATTATAAGTAAAATTGCTAGTGGGAGTCTAAGTTGTAATACCACTTTGGGAAACTGCTGGTATTTATTAGATTTGAATCTAACAAATTTTCTAACCTACCATTTCCACTTTTAGGTTTATATCCAACACAAATGCATGCATACATATTCACCAAAAGACTTGTGTACAAATATTCACAGCAGCATTATTTGCAATGCTCCAAAATGGAAATAACCCTAATGTTCATCTGTAACTTAAAGATACAAATTAGCACATGTAGTACTTAAAGTAGTGAAAATGAATGAATTGCTACATATAACAGCCTGGGTGAATTTCAAAAATATCATGTTAAGCAAAAGAAACCAGACACAAAAAATGCATACTGTATGGCTGCATTTGGGAGAAGGACTCAGCAACCCACTTTCAAAAATTGATCCACAAGACATTTAATGATATTGATGCATTTAAACAATTTGCAACCACCAAACCAGCCCTGCAGAGGATTGTAAATCAATTACCACATCCAGGAGAGATAAGACAATGCTATATAGGAAATCAAAGAATTGGTTAGCTGAAATGAGTGCAACCCAAGAAAGGAACAAAGCAAACATGATTCATAAACCAGTAACAGGTAATAAGTGAATACATAACAATAAATGTTATTGTTGTTGTTGTTAGGTGCCCTCGAGTTGGTATCCGACTCATAGCAGCCCTCTGTAAAACAGGGGAAACACTATTGTCAGTGCTTCTCTGCTGTTCATAGGGTTTTCAATGGCAGATTGATTTTTGGGAGGGGGTTGCCAGGTCCTTTTCCCAAGCCTACAGCACCTGGTGTTCCCTGGTAGTCTCCCATCCAGATACTAATCAGGCCTGACCCTGCTTAGCTTCCAAGATCTGATGGGATTGGATGCCACAGGGCTACAGCTGCAGGCATACCAAGTGTATGTGTGTGTGTGGGGGGGGACAAAAAAAGCAGACATTGCAGTTCTAATGTCAGATAGATTAAATTTCAATCCAAAACTAATTAGAAGAGATAAAGAAGGACACTACATTTTAATAAAAGCAACAATTGATCAGGAACAATAACACTCCTAAATATGCCCCAAACACTGGGGCACCTAGCTTTATAATACAAACTTTATGGAATATAAAGAACTTTATTGGACCAGAAACAATAATAATGGGAGACTTCAATACCCCACTTTTGTCAAGAGAAACGTCATCAAAATGAAAAATCAACAGAGAAATGTCGAATCTAATCTCCACCCTAAATCAGTTGGATCTCACAGATATAAGAATATTTCATGCACGTGATGAGGAATACACATTCTTTTCAGCTTGACATGGAACGTTTTCTAAGGTAGATCATATGCTAGTCCATAAGAACTCCCTCAACAAATACAAAAAAGTAGAAATGATCCCCTTTTCCTTATCAGACCATAATGGGATAAAATTGGAGCTCAAGAGCAAGAATAATTCCAGAAACTTTACAAACTCATGGAGACTGAATAATACACTGCTGAATGACCAATGGGTTGTTGAAATCAAGATGGAATTTAAAAAACTCCTGCAATCAAATGATGATGAAAATACATCCTACCAAAACAGATGGGATACAGCAAAGGCAGTTTTAAGTGTCTTCATCAATAAAGAAAGAAGAGCCAAATAAATGACCTAATGATGCATCTTAAGATACTAGAAATCCAACAGAAAATCAATCCTAAAAGGAATACCCAAAAAGAAATTACAAAAATAAAGGGAGAAATATCTCAATTAGAATCCAAAGAGATAATTCAAAAAAGTAATAAGACTAGGAGCTAGCTCTTTGAAAAGATTAATAAAATAGACACTCCTCTGGCCAACCTCATCAAAAAGAAAAAGGAAAAAACTAACATTGTACAGATTATGAAAGAAAATGGGTCCAATGAAATACAGAAAATCATCAGGGATTAGTATGAGAGACTGTATTCCCCAAAATATGAACATGCAGAAGAAATGGACAAATTTATTAACACATATGACCTACCAAACTAACCCCAGAAGACATAACTGACCTAAACAAGCCCATTACATATACAGAAATAGAAAAGGTAATAAAAAGTCTCCCAACAAAGAAGAGCCCAAGTCCTGATGGATTCACAGCAGAATGTTACCAAACTTTTAAAGAAGATATAATACCTGTCTTCCTCAAATTATTCCAAAAAATATAAAAGGAGGGAACCCTCCCAAATTCATTCTATGAAGCTACCATCACCCTGATACCTAAACCAGGAAAAGATTCATCTAAGATAGACCCATCTCCCTTATGAATCTAGATGCAAAAATATTCAATAAAATTCTGGCAAACAGAATCCAGCAGCATATGAAAAAGATTATTCACCATGACCAAGTGGGATTTATACCACAGATGCAAGGCTGGTTTAACATACAGAAGTCAATTAATGTAATCCAACATATCAAGAAACTGGCAAACAAAAACCACATGATCATCTCAATTGATGCTGAAAAGGCCTTCGATAAAGTGCAACACCTTTTCATGATAAAAATACTGGAGAAGATAGGTATAACAGGCAAATACCTTAATATCATAAAAGCCATTTATGACAAACCTACAGCCAATATTATATTAAATGGAGAAAAACTGAAACTATTTCCTCTTAGATGAGGAGCGAGGCAAGGATATCCTCTATCTCCTATTCTATTTAACATCGTAATTGAAGTCCTCACCAGGGCAATCAGACAAGAAAAAGAAATCAAAGAGATACAGATTGGCAATGAAGAGGTCAAATTATCCTTATTTGCAGATGATATGATCCTATACCTGAAAGACCCCAAAACCTCAACCAGAAAACTTCTAGAATGAATCAACTCCTTCAGCAAAATGGCAGGTTATAAAATCAACACACAAAAAGCAATAGCTTTTCTTTACACCAACTGCAAACAGGAAGAGAAGGAAATTCCAGAAAAAAATGCCTTTCATGATAGCCTACCAGAAAATTAAATACCTTGGAATCAATCTAACCAAAGGCTCTTCAGATCTCTACAAGGAAAATTTCAAAACATTAAAGAAAGAAATAGCAGAGGACACTGAAAAATGGAAAGACCATCCCTGCTCCTGGATAGGGAGAATTAATATAGTAAAAATGGCTATCCTACCAAAAGCAATCTATAGATTTAATGCAATACCCATTAAAATTCCACTGACTGACCTTACAGAAATAGAAAAAATGATCCAAAAATTCATATAGAACCACAAAAGACCACGTATAGCCCAAACACTCTTAAGCTGCAAAACTAATGTAGGTAGAATCACAATCCCTGACTTCAGCTATAGTATAGGGCAGTGGTAGCAAAAGCAGCTTGGTACTTGCACAAAAATAGTCCCAAAGACATCTGGAACAGAACAGAAGACCCAGAAATACCTCAACACACCTATAGTCACCTTATTTTTGACAAAGGAGCAAAGCAAGTAAACTGGAAAAAGGACAACCTTTTCAATAAATGGTGCTGGGAAACATGGTCAATCGCATGCAGAAAAATGAAAACTGTCCCACATCTCTCAATATGCATGAGAATTAACTCAAAATGGATAAAAGATCTCAACATAAAACCAGAAACTTTAAAACTTATAGAAGACAAGATAGGCAATACACTCCATCATATAGTCATAGGAAAGTATTTCCTTAATAGGACTCCAATTGCTCAAGAAATTGCAACAAGTATAGATATATGGGATCACATGAAATTAAAAATCTTCTGTACAGCAAAAGAAACAATTAACAGAGCCAAGGTAACCCCTACTGAATGGGAAAAAATCTTCGCATCCTATACATCAGACAAAATTCTAATTACTGGAATTTATAAAGAACTCAAGGAAAATGCTCCTAAGAAAACAAATAACCCAATACACAAATGGGCAAAGGAACTGAGTAGACAGTTCTCAAAGGAAGAGGTCTGTAAAGCCATGAAACACATGAAAAAATGCTCAATATCCCTAGCCATTAGGGAAATACAAATTAAAACAACTCTGAGATTTCACCTTACACCAGTAAGAATGGCCAAGATCAATAAAACAAATAACAACAAATGCTGGTGAGGATGCGGAGAAAAGGG
>VMDO01005872.1:71333-106917 GCA_007922755.1 Pedetes capensis | reverse complement strand
TACCATGATCACAAAAGTAATTGTAGCATTATCAATAATTCATTAATTTTGAGAGAAAACTGATAAATTAAATTAAAGGAGAATGATGGAATAAAATAAAGTACATTTGAATGAAAAATATTATAAGTCTATGAGTCTTGGTGAAAATTCTTACACATTATGTTTGTTAAGGAAACAAGAAAAATAGAGATTATTTAACATATATCTTATATTATTATATATCTTATAGTTGTCTAACCTTTTGTATTTAGTACAGCTTGAATTAAATAGTAGATATGTACAAGACAATACACACACACACACACACACACACACACACACACACAGAGGAAAGAAATGTGCCAGAGGATTACTAGTTATTGTTTTGGGGTGATGAGAATATAGCCACTTTTTCATACTTGTATATTTTTGACTGTATTTTAACTTTACTTCTGTAATTTGTATTTTTTATTATCTGAATGAGAGATTTCTTTAATGTATTCATTTATATGTAGTTATTTTATTTAAGGATTTATTTGCTTATTTACTAATTTATCTATTTTTTCTCATACTAGGGGTTGAACGCAGGGCCTTGTGCTTGCACACTTTGCAAGTGCTGTACCACTGAGCTGCATCTTCAGCCCCCCCCTTTTTTTTACGTTTTTGAGACAGGGTCTTGGTAAATTACACAGACTGCCTCTGATCTCAAACTTGCAATCCTCCTGCCTCTGCCTCCTGAGTCGCACCACGGTGCCTGGTTCTTAATTTATCTATTTGTTTGTTTGTTTGTTAGGTGCTATTGAGTTGGGTCTCACTCATAGCGACTCTATGTACAACAAAATGAAACACTACCCCAACACTGCCATGCACATGAGCCTTTTATGTGTGTAAAAAGTCTGGGCTTGAATTTAGGCTTTGGCAGATAACAACTGTGACTTTGGTAAACTACCAATTTTCTCTAGCTTCTGTTTTCTCACCTGTAATATGGGAAGCATAATGCTTGTCGTGCAAGAGTACATGGGTAAATACATATGAAGAGTCAGCATTGTAACTCAGTCATAACAGGTGCTCAGGAAATAGCACCTTTGATTATTGCTATTTTTAAAAGTGGAAAAAGATTTAGGAAGCAAAGAAGTAGCAGGAGCCGGGGCACTGAAAATGTATGGGGAAATAACTTCCCATTCTCTCAGGGGAATTATTTAAATATAATGTTAAAACAAGAGCCATAAAATATATTGCATTATTAGGACTTAAAGGAATGTCAATGTCAATCTATAGCAAAGAGCAAATAAAAAATATTGGGGTTTAGCTCAGTTGGTAGAGTGCTTGCTTACTGTGCTCTGAGACCTTGGGTTCATTCTCCGGCACTACAGAAATGGGAGAAGGACCCAGCAGCCCATACCTAAAACAACAAGCTACTCAGAACCACAAGGATAGCAGAGAAGCACTATCAAATAGTGTCTCTTTCATCCTGTTGTACACAGGGTTGCTATGAGGTGGACCCAATTTGAGGGTACCTAACAAGATTTCCTGAGCGACTTAATAACTCTGACATTGCCACCTTGTGGAATTAGTGATATATTACATAGCCCATGAAGTTTTGTGTTTTTTTTTTGGGGGGGGGGAACAATTTATGTACAAAGGCTAAATTATGCAAATATCCTAAAAATCAGCATGAAACAAGGTGAGAAAGTATACAAATGTATCAATCACATACTTATTTCAAAAATAATATTTTTCAATGTAGACAATGATATAGGAAGTTTAGCAAACAAAAATCAACATAATTCTATCATTGCAATGTAATAACGTCATGTAAAAAGTATTTTTATTTCATCCCATTTTCTTTTCATTTTTAAAGTTACTATGTCATTAGCATCTTAATGCTATTATATTTCTTCATAATAATTTTTAATGGTTGTGCAATGGCATAGTGAATACATATCATACCTTGATTCAACATTCCCTTAATGTTGAATATCTAGACTGCTTCCCCCCAAAAATGACAGTTTACTACGATAGTCTCTGTTTAGGTTGACATTCGTCTATTTATCTAGTTATAAAATTAAAATGTGTTATTACAACGACAATGTACAATTTCTATTTTAAAAGATAAACAAAAATAAGAAAACAAACTATAGTCACAAGTTCCCATCCCAGATAACTACTATAACACCTTGAAGAATTTTTTTACACACATATATATGTGGGATATATATGTAGTATATATTGACATTTTAAAGACAAAAATGGGATTATATTATTATGTTATTGTTGTTGTTAGGTGTCGTCCAGTTGGGTCCGACTCATAGCAACCCTATGTACAACAGATCGAAACACTTCCCGACACTATACCATGCCCAGTACTATGTCAGTGTTTCTCTGCTATTTATAGGGTTTTCGATGGCTGATTATTTCAGGAGTGGGCTGCTGGAGTCCTCCTCCCAAGCCTACATCTCCTGGTATTTCCAGGCAGTCTCTTATCCAACGATTAATCATACCTGACCCTGCCTAGCTTCCAAGATCAGGTGGGATTACATGCCAGGGTGGTATGGCTATAGACTACATATTACTATAGAAGTTGCTTTTTTCACTTAAAAATTATATCATGTACAATTTTCTATGTCAGTAATACCCATTGCAAACATTATTTATTGACTAAATGGCACTCCATTGTCCAGACTAATTAACGTGCACATGTACTGATGTACTAGGCAGTACTAACTCTGGTATATACACTGTTGAACTTGGTGCTTACAACTAGATGGAGAAACAGGGGTTAAATATATAAGGAGCCAGTCACCATGGCCCACACCTGTAATCTTAGGTACTCAAAAGGCTGAGGCAACAGTATTGAATGTTTGTGGCCAGAGGCAGCATGTGCAATTTAGCCAAGACCTTGGCTCAAAATTTTTAAAAAAGGGACTTGGGATACAGCTCAGTGGTGGAGCAGTTGCCTACATGTGCAAGGCCCTAAACTCAACTCCCAGTACTGGAAACAAATAAATAGGACACACACATGAGCATAATTTATGATGAGATGGTATGAAGGAAACAGGATTCTTTGAGAGAAAAATAACAGAACACACAGCTTGGTTTCAGAAGGTCTGTCTGAGGGAAAAGTTTGGACTCGAAGGATGAAGAACTGGATATTTGTAAAGCTGAGGAAGAAAATTCTAGGCAGAGGTCACAAAATATTTGAAAGCCCTGAGGTGAACAACTTCCTAGTACTAGAACTGAGAGATGGTCACTGTGGGTGTCACTTAGTAAGTCTGGGACAGTTGAAGCTGGAAGCCTTCCATGCCACTGAAAGGTGAACGTATTTTCAGTCTGTGGGAGTACTAGGTTATTATGGTTGATGTTTTAGAAAGCTCACTCTGCCTATTTCTATATTGGGAAACTAATGTTTGGAATGCCTGCAGCTGTACCACTGCAGCTTCTGATCCCATCAGATCTCGGAAGCTAAGCAGGGTCGGGCCTGGTTAGTACTTGGATGAGAGACCACCCGGGAACACCACATGCTGTAGGATTGGGAGAAGGACTCAGCAACTCACTCCCAAAACATAATCAGCCATCGAAAACCCTATGAATAGCAGAGAAGCACAACAATAGTGTTTCACCTGTTGAACATAGGGTCGCTATGAGTGGGACACAGACTCGATGGCACCTAACAACAACAATAATGTTTGGGATGGGAGACCAGTTAGGGAAGTGATCCAATAATCCAAACAAGATGATGAGGGAATGGAGTAAGGCAGATGTAATGGTCGGATCTGAGATACAATGGAGTCATCTCATGGAGGAGCAAGTCAGCAGTACACATTGCATAAGGATGGCTGCTAACATTTATGGGGTCTGAGGCGGGGGGACAAAGACCAACCCCCACTCTCTTCCCACTTCTTGCTCCAGCTTACACTGTGAGGGGCCTCTCCTGTTCACCTGTGGACACCTGAGTTCACAAGTCCAAGCTCCATCTGTACCACCTGACAGAGCCACAGTTGCAGCTAGTATTCAGCCTTAGGAGGAAGTTCCTGGAGAAAAGACACATGCAGGCCTTGTCTGGGGATGGGATGAATTCTGGGGTCCTGAGTTTCTGGAGCTTGGGGTCTTGAGCTTTGGCCAGGCATGTCCCCTTGCATGTTCCCTTGCCCCATGGACTTCTTGTTCTGCGGAAGGAGACCAGAGGGAAGAGGGCAAGAGCAGGGGCCCTAGCGTTCAGGATTTAAAGGAAATACTGATGGTATTTAAGCTAAAGTAAGTGTGAAAAATATCTTAAGTCATCCATAAAGTATAGTACTGTACACATATTTTATGTATACAACTCTATATCATTGTTTTTAAATTCTTCCTTGTCCACATTTTTCTATGGTTCTCAGTTAATTTAATTTCATCCTCCACAAAGTGCCAAGTCACCTGGCTACTTGAACAATGCATTGCCATCTGTACCGGGGGTGAATAAACTCTTAAAATCATTCTGACTTTATTTATACATTTGCATTTAGGTTTGATGACATCTTGTGTCCACTTAAGTTAATACATTTATAAGATGACTTCCCGTATACTTTATAAAATGACAGGACTGGTTTTGCTGAGATGGGAAAGGCTGGCAAAAAAATTAATGTGCCACAATTCACTGACCTGATTCCCTATTGTTGGGCTCTAAGTTTGGCTGCAATATTTTATAATTAGGACCAATACTCTGATTTTTAGCAAAATCTTTTTATATATCGTTAATTTCCAAACAGAATTTCTGGGTAAAGGATGTGCACATTTTTGAGATTTTTAATACACATTGCCAAATGACTTTTTTTTCTTTTTCTTTTTCTTTTGTTATCTTTCTTTCTTTGTTTAAATTTTGTTTTGCAGTACTTAGGAGTTTGAATCTAGCACCTCACACATACTTTGCACATATTCTATCACTGGGCTGCACCCCTAGCCCATTTTGTATTTTTTATTTTAAGTCAGGGACTTGTTAAATTGCACATATGGCCTCTGGCCTTAAACTTGAGATCTTCCTGCCTCAGTCTCCCAAGTTGCTGGGATTAGAACGGTGAGCCACTGCATCCGGCTCCAAATAACTTTTAAAAGAGCTGTTTTCTCATGCTGTTAAAATTAGGGCAGACTTGGATATTTGACTTCTAAGTCTTCTTTCCTTCTTCCTCTCTTGCCCATATTTCCTTTGTCCATTCAACAACTAAACTTTTGTTAAGTCCCTACTACATCTTATACAAGGCCTGACATGAATCTACCTTTGCTCCTGGGGGGCTGGGAGATGACTGGAGAAAAGAAATGGCCATGTCAGACTCTAGAGTTTTGAATTTGGGTGACTTGGATATCCTACCCACAAACTAGATTGGCTCTGGATACCAGGTCTGATAAGCTAAAATCCCTTCTTCATGTAGGTTGGTGATGCTCCTGTAAGAATTGGAAGATAAAAAATGCTTAACTTTGTGCAGACCACATGTAGGACACCAAAACCAGGCTTTGCTTCAAGGAATTATAATCTAAAGGCCACCATTTACAATGAGTTTTCAAAATATGCAAATTTTTTGTCCTTAGCCCATGGCTATATCAGGCCTCCAGCCCAGGACATGAAATGCTCTATCCAGGCTGTCCCGTGGGCTCAAGAAGGATGTATCAGGAGTCCCCCAGCAAGAGCATCTCTTCTGGCATAATAGCACCAGCTCTCACCCACTTGCTTTGACAGTAAATTTTGTATTTATTAGCCTGAGCACTTAAGTTGATAGCAGTAACTCTGAAATAGAGGGAAAATAGGAGCTAGTGGACTTCTTTACTGTTCTAATGCAAAAGAGTTCAATCTAACAGCATGTCTTCTTCTCTCAGTGGCACTTAGTAGACTTGAGCATGCATAGTTCCATATTTACTGCTACTGGGTCCAAAGTTACTGGAAAACTATGTAAGACTGGGAAATAATGACAGCACACCTATGTGCTGAAGGAACTAAAAGGCCATTCCTGGAGTACTGTGAGCCTAATGCAAGACTCAATTGTGAGGATTGTTTCTCTTTTCTCTGAACATGGGCTATTATGCAAACTCCTGTAATCCAGAACTCTATTAGTGATTGTGGCTGAAATGCTTACTTAAGTAACTTCTTGGGTCTGGGTCCTTGTGTGGTCATCTTGAAAATGCAACTACCTCTGTTTTCTGATTCTTATGAGGATTTTAACAGATAGTGCCACGGTAGCTTTCACCTAATAAGTGCTCAGTAGCTGTTCCTAAAGCAATGCACGGCATTCCAGCACATCTAATTCATAAAATATTAATGCATTTTATTTATCAAGCTATATATCTGAACAACAGAGGAACTATTTCCAGATATCTCATTTTAAAAGTGACTTTAAGGTAAAATAACTTTTAAAAGCTTAATATCTGCCTTTTAAAAATTCAGGTTGAGCATCCTAAATCTGAAAATTGGAAATCTCAGCGCTTTAAAATCTGAGACTTTTTGACCATGAATATTATGCCAGCGTGGAAAATTTCACACCTGACCTCATGTGATGGGTCATAATCAAAACTCAGACATGGTAAAAAATATTGTATAAACTTACTTTTAGGCCTCATGTATAAGGTGTATGTGAAGCAAATGAATTACGTGTTCAGACGGGAGTCCCAAGTCCCAAGATATCTCATTACACAAATATTACAAAATAAAAAAAAAATCTGAAATGTGAAATACTTCTGGTCCCAAGTGTTTCAGATAAGGGATAGTCATCCCAAAGATGATATGGTTAAACCTTTGGAATTCTAGATATTTGTTAGTTTATTCCTCAAATGATGCTGTGGATCTGTACCTTACTGAAGGGACTACTGCAGTGCTTCATACACTAGGATGCTGAAGCAACACAGCAGCAGATCAGTCTGGACCACCCTTTTTTGATAAGCATGGCATTGACTAATAATCAGCTCAACTTTCTGGTACTTTGTAGATTTTTTTACTTTGGAAGAAAAGAAAGAAGTTCACAAGAAAAGAGACATATGGCTCTGGGACAAAGTGAAGAATATTGTAACTTTAATTTACCATGCCCAATAGGAAGCCAAACTTTTGTAAATAATGGAAGTTACAGATGTCCCAGACTAGTATTCAATCAAGAATTTTAACCTCCTCTCTCTTCTTAGAAAGTACAATAGTACACATGGTCCTTCTCTTCTTGTTAAAACCCAGGGTGCTACAAGACAACAAGGCGCATTCTGTCCAGATCAGGAGGTCCTGGCTGGGGAAGGCTCTGGGGACCATGCATTTGTTCTGAATAACAGCAGATAAAAATAGTCCTCTAGTCAAATGTTTGAAGGGCTGGGGAAGGACCAGCTCTTTCAGAAGACAGAGCATAGAGCACAGCATGGAAAGTACAAAGGAGCAGATTCAGCTCTCTAACCATCAGAGTAGGCAGCATGGAAACATGTTGCCTTCTTCTTAGAAGGCCTCTTGGCCTTCTGAACTGTGTAGAAGGCAGGAATTACTGCATTAACTTCTATTAATCATTAAAGTTGTCTGTGCCAGTAAACTGGGAGTTCCAAAGCAAATAAGATGAGTCCCAGAATGTAAGATGTTCAAACACTTTAAATCCCAAATTGGGACAAGTGTTCTATCCAAAGGCTTTTTCTCCTGACTTGTGTATTTCTTGAAAGATACTCTTTTTGTAAAACTACAGTGAAGGTACAATCCCTTTTCCTACCCTATGAAGCTTATTAAACAGTAAAATAAAAATTACTTTGAGCATACTTTAAACTTTCAGTACAAATAAAGCAGGATACTTTTCAGGATCATTATCTCCCTATATCAGGCACCAGTTTTGTCTTGCAGCCTTCCTTGGACAGGCATTTCTATTAGTGCTATTCAAAAACACTGAGGCTTTGCAAACAAGCATGCTTCCTATGGCTCATATTTATCCTAACATTAGAGTTTTTCAGCTTGTAGGTCTTTCTATTTTGTGTCTTTTCCACCTTTTGTTGCTTGGCTCTATTTTCATTGTCATGTTCACGGCTAAAATGTGTTCAGTCACAATTTGCCAACATCTTGGCATTTCTAGGATTAAGAGCACTGAGAGGAGACAACAAAACAGAATATATATAATGGAAACTGTTCCCCAAAATGTTATCCTTGTAAGTGAAAGATTAACTTTGGACCAAATCTTTCAGAGTAATGCCCTTTAGTCTATTGACTTAGCTAATGAGCAAGAAACCACAGTCTGTTAGGCAATATCTGCCAATAAGAAAGTCACACTTCAGCAGGAATGGCTAAGAGACCCTCTCCTGATTTGGGGCTGGGCCAGTCAGGCACAAGCTGCTTATCTGTGCAGATAGGGCAGCTCAGCCCATAGGCCTGGAAATCCTGGCTTAGGGGATCACATCAGTATTGTGGTCCAAGTCTGGTGAGCAAATATTAACAGAATTGGCACCCTTTTGGGTCAGGGGGCTGGTTAATAACCTTCAGACTCCATCCTTGAAAGAGCTCAAAATCTTTACAGAGAGATTGGTACAGAAAAATTGTAAGCTAAGAAAAGCGCTTTTATTTAACTAACCTGTCCTAAACATAAGCCCCACAGGACAGCTCTGGACAGCACGAACTAATTGTCACTTACCAATGTTGCAGTATGAAGGCTGTGTGTTTATTGGCCTTTTGATGACTTGCTGGTATCAAGGGAAGGACATAAAAAGGAAGAGGAGCTAATACTTATTAAGGATTTCTGTGGTGTTGGGCACTGGCCTCAGGATTTTACATATGTTTTTCTCATTGAATTCTCAAAACAAGATATTATTAGCTCCTTTTGTTACGTAAAGAGAAAGAGAAGCAAATTGCCAAAGTGATGGAGTGGGCAAGATCAAAGTCAAGTCATCAGATTCCAAATCCCATGTTTTTTCTGCTAGTCTGAGATAAGGGAAGGGATATGCATGGCATGGCTGAAGACCAAGCAGGAGGGAGGAGGGAGAGACAAGGGACCAAATATTTATCCACCCTCCACGAGAGCAAGTCTTGATTGTGCATCTGACCCCAAGGTGAACAACTCATCCTGTTGTGAAAGGCAACATGGAAATATACCCTTTATCACTTGTCATTTTAAAAGGGTGTAAAATCATGTAAGAA
This sequence comes from Pedetes capensis, assembly GCA_007922755.1. NCBI lineage: Eukaryota > Metazoa > Chordata > Mammalia > Rodentia > Pedetidae > Pedetes > Pedetes capensis. Next base: position 97,835 of record VMDO01005872.1, on the reverse strand, counting down.
TTAATGAATTGGATTATTTCACGCCTTGGGTTATGAATAAGGTCCAGTACTATCACCTGTGGGATTTCCTGGGGTCTGTGGGATATGGGGTCCTGGGAAAACAAGGAGGCAGATGTTCTGAAATACAAATCATAGACATTCAGCTCTGTCAAATACCTACATAAAAGAAACCTTTGTTCCAGTACTCAGGCCAAATCTAATTACCAGAATGCCAAAGATTTGCCAAATGGACCGGGAATTTTTATGTTGAATCTGCATGAAACTCAGAACCAACAGATACAATCTTAGTCAGGAGTTCTGACTCAGCTGAATTTGACCACTGTTAGAAAAATAGGGGGTACTTTGAGTATCGATATTTCAATGGAATAAACAATCTGATAAAAAGAAAATCTTAAGTTTAAATCCTTCTGTGGTTACTCACTGCCTATAAGATTAACTGTAACTTTCTTGGCAGATGGGTGAGGCTTCGCTTGACTCCTCAGCCTCATCTCTCCTTACTTCCAGGTCTACACTTTACAAGAGTGAATTATCAAGAGGTTATTTCTTTTGGAATGCATACACCACAAATGTTGTTTCATACCTCTATGCCTTTGCACAAACCAGTCACTCTTCTGGGAACTCCTGACCTGGGAATGTCTGTGTAGGATCTATAGGAACAAAATTTTCCCAGGCCTCACTTTATTCCTTGACCCCATCTTCTCCCAATAGACTGAACTGTTGCCACTCCCTCCCCATCACACACACACACACACACACACACACACACACACACACACACACACATTGCCATTGCTAAGATACCATTTGACTTTAAAAAACAAAACTGGCTTGGAGCCTTCAGTGAGAGAGAATTGGCTTCTTATTTCCTTAAAACAACCACAAGGAATGAATTCCCTAGTTAAAAAGTTCAGTACATCTTTTCAGTGGAAATCCAAAAATTGGTAATATTTCAAATGAGCATAAAATAGGAACATTTGTTCTAAACAACAACAACAACAACAACAACAACAACAACAATAAAAGCCATGTAAGGTAATAGAAGGACAATATTCTTCAAGTGCAGGCTGGGATTTAGCTTAGTTGGTAGAGCGCTGCTCTGCAGTCTCTGAGGTCCCAAGTTCAATTCCCAGCACTGCAAAATGGGAGAAGGATGTGGCAATCCACTCCCAAGGCAATCCCGAAACAGTCAGTCATTGAAAACCCTATGAGGGTCGCAATGAATCGGACTCAACTCGCTGGCACCTAACAACAACAACAACAATTCTTCAAATATATACTGGTTCTACCTGAAAGCTAGTAAAAAGAGAATACAAACCTAAAAGCTAGGGTTACTCAGAAACCCTCAGCTTTGGGTACATTAATTGTCACTGTTAGATTTCAAGCACTATCTTGTTTCACCCATGAGAGGAAACGTGTGTAGTTTTAGGGGTTGAGTTTGCTAATTATTACTGTCAACCAGCAGGTGTCACCAGAGACAAGCGCATTTGGTACTGCTGCCATCTCGGGGATGAACCAAAACTTCTACTCTAGCTGGAAGTCCTGCCTCTTCCTAAGATACCACCCATCCGTGGAAACTTCACCTGGACAGGCCATATGTATGCCCATAGTTCTCAAAGTTTACTATGCAGAAGTCTCTGGGGGTGAGGCTGTAACTGGGGGTGCGGGAGTGTTAAAATGCAGATTCTTCTGCTGTCAGAGGCAGAGATTCTGATTGAGTGGGTCTGAAGTGGGGCCCTGAGTAATTTCCACTTTAAGCACTGGGCTTTATCCTCCTTACATCCCCTATCATGATGCGCTTCAGAAACACTGAATTGTTCCCTATGCCCACCCTACACTATCATTTCATAATTGCACTCAAGAGGCAATCAGGCTGTGAAGAGACTCATTTGTTTATTCATTCAACTTCTGTTGAGCCTTTACAACTCACCAATTATTATGGGTACTTTCACAGGCATGAGATTACTTTCAAGGGATCAATCAGGGGATCCAATAAAGATTCAACCTTTTGTCTGCCCACTGCATTGAAAAACTGGAAGCTGGGAGCAGTGGCACACACCTGTAACGCCAGCACTGGGGAGGTTGAGGCAAAAGGACCTCAAGTTTGAGGCCAGCCTGGGAAATACAGCAAGACTGTCTTCAAAAGAAAGAAAGGGGAGGGAAGGAAAGACAAGGGGAGGGGGGAGAGGGGAGGGGATGGTATGGGAAGAGAGTGGAGGGAAAGGAGCTGGCCTTCCATGATGAGGGAAAAACTCTTTTCCCATAAAGAGTACTCATATATGTATTTACAGAAATTTTGCCAATAAACTGATCCTTAATGGTTACTTAAACGGACATAAATGTACCAATAATATAGTTGGTAATGAATCTTACTACTATAGCTTAGTACCTGAAAATCAAAATGCTGCTTTGTTTAACTGCCGTATTAACTTTGCAAACCCAAGACAAATAAGAGTCCTAGTAGTCAAAAAGTGGGGATAATTACATTGTTATGAATGAAACACACAAGTTCCATTAGGGCCTTAAAATTTGCCATGATATGTTTACCCAGGGAGTCTGAGGGAGAATGCATTTTTAGAAAGCTTGATGAAAACATGCATACTAACGCAGACCACACGTAAAAGAGTGTCCAGTGAACAAAATTGAGTATGCCCTGAGTCCACCCTTATTTTGTTTTAATTTTTAGCTTTCTGACAATAGAAAAATTTTTGCACTAGAATGGACTTTAAAGGTCAGTGAGTCCAGCCTCTTACTCTGTGCTCAGTACTGCCTTACAACATCCCAGTGGTGGTAGTGCTAGCCAGCCTCTGCTAATTCCTTTGGAATCTAGGGTTCACTTCCTCCCCTGGAACTAAGGCAGTCTTGGGATTGTTCCCGTTTTGAAATTTTCCTCACCTCCTGTGTAATAAGCAGGAAAAGTCAGTGGCTCCACCAGAAAGTTTTTTTCTCCCAAGGACTTAGAATTGTGTCTGGGTTAGGACTTCATGTCAGCTGCATTTAACAGAATCCTGTTAGAGTGACTGAAAGAAGGAAGGGATTTATTCTACTGTAATCACAAGCTCAAGAGATAGCAAGCTCAAATCCAGAGAAGCTGGGTAAGGATGTCCTCTAGGAACCAGGTTCTTTCTGTCTTTCAGTTTGGGTTTTGTTCATGCCTATTAGATGACTGCTGTTCCTCCAGTCTCACCTCTATGTTCCAGACAGGTCCAAGAAGGGGCAAACAGGAGGACAGGGTGCACCTATATCAGGAAGGCAGAACTTTCTTAGAAATCTTCAAGATATATACTTCAGCTTACATCTCCCTGACTACAGTCCACCTCAAGCCACCCCGATGGTGAGGTATTTCACTTGGGCACTTTGCTAATCAGAATGACATCTGGGTTATATTCATGATGAAGAAGGGTAGAAATTATATTAGGTAGGGCAATTAGGAGTATAAGACAGGCACAGTCTCATACTAATCGACAATTACACATGTTACTGACTAATGAAGTGGGTATCTGTCTTTGCAACCATTAGAATCCTTTATTGGCTTTTACAGATGAGATTGTAGAAACCCTTTTTTCTCTAATACTCTTCAGATATTTAAATACAGTGATCATTTATTTTCCTTTTCCTCATCACAAGATTTCTCCTTTCCAAGGACATGTCTTTTCCAGGCTTTCTCAGAAAACACCCCCATTTGTTTGCATTCCAGGTACAGACTGGCCTATAAAAAGTAATGCAGAGTTATCTCCTTCTTCCTGCTTTACCCCATGCTATTAAGAGAGCCTAAAATCATCTGAACTGAAATGTCCTGCTGTCAAGTCATACAAAATATGCTTTGAATTCAGATGCTTATAGGAGAAGGGTAGGCACAAAGCAGACACATACCACTGAGTCCCTACTTTATGACAGGAATTTGTCATGTCCTTAATAAGGTATCCCTACCAGAAGATCCCCAAGTCATATCAACCTCATTTGCCCATTGTGAAACTGGTTTTATGAACCCAAGGAAGCACTTTAAATTATCACTGTTAAACTCCAGGCTGTCAGATTTAGTTCATTGCTCCTGAGCTATTATTCAGTGAACTATACGGTCAGCATTTATACCGCTAAGTCACCTTAAAAATAAGTTACACTTTTGGTGTTTGGATTGTGTTCAGTTGTAATGGAAATTACTCAAGTAACAGTTGCTACCATAGACAGAAGTTTATTTGCGAAGTCTGGAGGTAGGCAGCCTAGAGTTCACATGGAGTACCACAATGTCAGAGCTGCAGGAAACCTCTAATCTTTTTGTTGCATCCTGTGTGTCTTAGAGTATCAAGGTCACTGCACTGTCTAGGATGGCTGCTGGTTCTCTAGCCATCAGGTCTGCTTTCCAGTCAGCAGGGAAGAGGAAATCGAGGAAAGGGCAATGGCTCTTTAAAGACACCTCCTGGCCCTTACATGTCATTTCCACTTACATCCCACTGGCCAGAATTTAGTGACTGGGCTACAACTTAGCTACAAGGTGGGGATGGGAAATGTAGTCCTTGTTCAGGGTGACAGTGTCTGCTTAAAAATCAGGTGGCTGTTACTATCCAAGCCTGAAAGAAAGGATATTAGGAGATAGCTTGTGGTTTTGGCCACTCCTTCCATTTCTTCATCCACATCAGTGGTATAAATATTAAATTTTTCAAGACTGAGACCAGTTAATACTTATTGTGCATTTACTATGTGTTCCACAAGGCCTTAGGCACTTTACATGTAATAAGGTAGTTAATCCTCACAAAGCTCTCCTAAGTAAGACACTGTTATTATTATTCTATTACATAGGTGAAAAAACAGGCCAAGAAATGCTTACAGCACAAGGTCATATAGCACATAAAAGATACAGCTATGCTTGGAGTCCAAACTCCCAATTAACTGGTACAATGCATTACTTTTGAGCAATGTGTGAGAGAGAAACCTCTGTCTTATTTTGGCAACTGTTATTTTGGAATTTTTTGTTACTAATATCTGGAGCTTGCTTTCTCTACTAGAGGCCTCCCTTGGGTTGAAATTAATTAGCAAGCCACAGGCTTGATCCTCCAATTAATGACTATTTTACCTACGTTTCTTCTCAGGTCTGTTTAGCAATGAGCCTTGCCCTTTATAATTAGGATAAGCAGGGTCAAATCCCAGAACCCGGCTTTATGTTGTAGAAGAATGGGAAATGTGTCCTACATCAGGAGCTCATGTGTGACAGTCCAGTAAATATGTCAGAGCCCTGTGGAGCACTGAAGCATAGGCAAGTTCAAAAGCTTTGCAGCAAGAAAGGCCACAGATTTAGTTCTTGATCTGCCATTTGCCACTTAACTTCCCCATTTCCTTAGATGCCTTCTTTGTATGGTTGTTGTGGAGATTAAAATATACGTGCACATGCACACACAGCACAGCCACATGGCACAGGATCTGGCACCTGGCAGGCATATGTTGCTTTATCACTTTGATGACCACCAGTATAACTCCAACCCAATACTGGAGCTCCAGGCATCCGTGAAGGAGAAAGAAATGTGAAGTCTTCCTTCAAGGTAGAAAAGTTAGTGAGGGAAATAAATTGTGTGACATTCTTTTTAAAATCTTTTTCTTTTCCTTCTGTTAGGAATTTATCTGAAGGAACAAATCCAACTGAAGCACAAAACATGCCAGATTTTCAGGGCAATAGATGTAGCTCAGATCTAAACCCCATCTACATACACACATTGGGGAAGGAAGAAGGACTAGGTGCACAGGGCACAGCAGCAACTTGGGACCATGGCTGGCTCTTGTAGAGAGGGCTAGAGTCCTTGCAGCAGCATGGAGAAACATTTAGAACTTAATATCAACAAAAGAAGGCATAAGTGACATAATAGCCTGCAGCCATAGCCCTGTGGCATCCGATCCCGTCGGATCTTGAAAGCTAAGCAGGGTCCGGCCTGGTTACTACCTGGATGGGAGACCGCCTGGGAACACCAGAAACTGTAGGCTTGGGAGAAGGACCTGGAAACTCCCTCCCAAAAATCAATCTGCCATTGAAAACCCTATGAACAGCAGAGAAGCACTGAAAATAGTGTTTCCCCTGTTGTACAGAGGGTCGCTATGAGTCGGATACCAACTCGATGGCACCGAACAACAACAACAACAACAAGTGACATAATCTATATTTGAAACCATCTATACATGTTTGTTCCTAGTCAGGACTAGAAGGAAAGAGCTATGATTTGAATATGTCCACCAAAAACATGCATTGGAAATTTAATTCCCAGTGCAACAACGTTACGAGGTAGGGCCTTTACGGAGTGATTAGGCCCTAGGTGGATTAATGTCTACTGTGGGAATGAGTCTGTTATCACAGGAATTGATTCTTTATAGAAGAATGAGTGTGGGGCTCCCCAGCTCTCTCCCACCCTCTCTTGCCCTTTCACCTTTTGCCATGGGGTGATGTAGTGTGAAGGCCCTCACTGGATGCCAACCCCTGATCTTGAGCTTCTTGACCTCTAGAACTATAAGAAATATCTCTATTAATTATCTGTTCTCAGGTACTCTGTTATAATAGCACAAAATGGACTAAGAACATATAAAAAATAAAAACAGATTTAACACAAGGATATGGGAAAATCATTTTCCCCCCAGTGTTTTCATATATTTTCTGTTCAATAAAACAAACAAGACGGCAGTGAGGGTAGCTCATTGGTTACAGTGCTTGCTTAGAATGTGCAAGGGTCTGTGTTCCAGCCTCAACATTGCAAAACAAAGTTTTAACCAAGTATTCCAAAGTTCCACTGGGTAGAAAGTTTTTGGTCTTCTCAGTAATAACTACCACAGTGAGCCCAGACCTTGGTTTCTAAACATTTCTCCCTCCCTCCCTCCTCCTTCCCTCCTTTCCTTCCTCCCTTCCTCTCTTGCTCCCTCCCTCCCTCCCTTCCTTCCTTCCTTCCTTTTTTTTTTCTTTTATCTTTTTTTTTAAATTTTGCCCTGCTGGGGTTCAAACCCAAGGCTTTGCACATGCTAGGCAAGTTCTCTACCATTGATCCACATTTCTTCCCCCTTTTTTATTTTGCATTTTGATACAAGATCTTGCTAAGTTAGTTGTACAGGCTTCCTTTGGCCTTGAACTTGCCTATCCTCCTGCACCAGCCTCCTGAGTCAGCAGGATTATAAGCACCCAGCCCTAGACACTCATTTCTATTAAAAAGAACTAGGACTCTTTGATGACCTAGCTGATTACAAAGCTGAGACAAGGAAAGCACAAGATGAGCCTGGAACAGCTGGTTGTTAGTAAATAAAGAAGAACTGAAAGAATGACAGGACAGGTCAAAAGGACAGAAGCCAGCATGAACAGGCTCTTAGTGGTCAAACTGAAGACAATTTGGGCATAAAAATGAATGACAGTAATAGAAAAAAGTAAGAATACATAAATTTAGTATTTATTTATTCACAAAATTATGAAACACTTATAAATATTTACATTTGTTCATAAATATTTATTTGATTAATAAATAAATAAGCAGGAAAACAGAGAAAACTCTTCTTTCCAGTAGAATACCAACTAATAAATGCAGGAGGACTAATGGAATTAGAAAAATCACCATCAGGCAAAAGCCATAGTAATAATTGTTTCAAAAGTATATGGATAGATGCTAATGCTAGTGGGTGAAAGGTTGATGAGAAGCAGGATTTTTACATAGCCTCAAAATATCTTCCCATAAGACTCTTATTAATTACAAAGAAGAAATAGTAACTTTACATCGTGGAGATCAAGACAATCTTCCTTAACCAGATGATCAAAGCTAACATCATGGTGATAGGACAAGCAGGCAGCATGTGCCTCTCTATATGATGCCCTGAGAAGGATACAGCATGGCTTCTGTGGTATCTCTGCCAAAAAGTGTCACTTCGATCTAATTATGAGGAACTTAGGACAAACCCAAATTGAAAAATAGTCTATCACATACATGGTCTGATTCCAAGGCCATGAGGGACAAAGAAAGATTGAGGAATTGGTTCAAATTAAAGGAAATAAAAGAGGCATGAAAATTAAATGTGATCCTAGACTACAACAAAGTTTTGTCTTTTGCCACAAAGGACATTAGTGAGTTGATTATCAAAAATTAAAGAAGGTTTGTAGAATATGAGGGGTAATGGAGAGGAGAGGGATAACGAAGAGAGAAAATGATAAAGCAAGTGTAATAAAATACTAACATGTAGGGAATCTGATTGAAGAGTACAGAAGGATTCATTCCAACTTTTCTGTGTGCCGCAAATGATTTCAAAACAAAGCTTAAAAGCAAAAGCTAACAGTGTCATTAGCTTTTATTTTTATTGTGGCAAAATGCACATAATATAAAGCTTACCATTTTAAATGAAAATTTTAATGGCACTTGGTACATTTATGTAGTTATGCAACCAGCACCATTGTATATTTCTAGAATATTTTCATCACCCCCAAAAGAAACCCTATACTTATTAAGATATAGTTCCCCATTTCCTCCTCCTACTGAGATCCTGGCAACCATTAATATGCTTTCTATCTCTATGAACTTTGGATATTTCATATACATGTATGTACACAATAGTTTGCATTTTGTGGATTGTTTCTTTCTCTTAGTGTACTGTTCTTAAGGTTCATTCATATCATAGCATGTAGCAATAAATAATTCCTTTCTGTGGCTGAATATTTTGTGTATGGCTATATTATGTTTTATCATTCATCAGCTGGTGGACATTGGGTTGCTTCCACATTATGGTTATTGAGAATACTCTTGCTATGAACATTTGCACAGAACTTTTTGTTTGAACATCTACTTTCAATTATTTTGGGTATATACCTAGAGGTGTAATTGCTGGGTCATGTGGTAATTTTGTTTCACTTATTGAGAAACTGCCAAACTGTTTTCCACAAAATGGCTGGAATGCTTTACATTCCCACCAGCATTGTGAAGATCCTAATTTCTCCACATTCTTGTCAGCACTTGTTACTGTTTATTTGATCATAGCCATTCTAAGTTGCATCTCATTGTTGTTTTGGTTTGCATTCCCTAATGTCTAATGATGTTTAATATCTTTTCATGTCCTTCACGGCCATTTTTAATTTTCTTTGGAGAATATTGTCTATTCAAGTCCTTTCCTCATTTTGGACTTTTTTTGTTAAATGGTAAGAGTCCTTAATATATCTGGAAACTATCCCTTTATCAAATATATGATGAGCAAATAATTACTCCATTCTGTGGGCTGCCTTTTCATACTTTTGTCTCTTGAAGCAAAACATTTTTAATTTTGATGAAATCCAATTTAGCTATTATTCTGTTGTTGCTTATGTTTTTGGGGTCAGATTGAAGAAACCATGGCCAAGTTCGAAGTCGTGAAGATTTTCTCTTATGTTTTCTTCTAAGAGTTTTCTCATTTTACCTCTTAAATTTAGCTATTTCATCCATTTGGAGTTAATTTTTGTATATCATGTGAAACAAGGATCCAACTTCATTTCTTTTGCATGTGAATATTAAATTTTGCAAGCATCACCTATTGATGTTTCAGACTATTCTTCATTGAATGGTCTTGGTATCCTTGCTGAAGATCAGTTGATCACAGACACATGGTTTTATTTCTATAGATTAATTTTATCCTATCAATTTCTGACTATTTTTATGCTAGCTGCTTGTTTTGATTATTGTAACCTTGTAGTGGGTTTTGGAATCAGAAAATGATGCCTCTCCAAATTTAATTTTCTTCAGAAATTAATTTAATTTCTGAAGGTTGTTTTAGCTATTTGGAGTACCTCACAGTTTCATATAAATTTTAAAACCACTATTTCTTTTCTGAAAAAATAAAGGGAGTTTGATAGAAATTCCATTGACTCATTGACTCTGTAGATCACTTTGGGTAGCACTGCTAACTTAATTAACTTTTCCCATCCAGGTACATAGATGTCTTCCCATTTACTTATGTCTTCTTTCAACTGTGTATTGTAGTTTTCAGTGTAAATGTATTGCACCAACTAGCTTGAATTTATTTCTCAGTGTTTTGTTCTTTTCGAAGTTATTTTAAATGAAATTTTCTTCATTTCATTTTTAGGTTATTTATTGATAAAGTATAGAATAAAATTGACCTTTGTGTGTTGACCTTATATTCTACAACAATGCTTATTTATTAAGTTTAATAGTTTTTATGTGTATGAATTCTTTATGACTTTCCATATATTACATTTTGCCATCTGAAGAGAGGGTTTTAATTCATTCTTTTGGGTTTGGGTGCCATTTGTCTGTCTGTCTGTCTGTCTGTCTGTCTGTCTGTCTGTCTGTCTATCTATCTATCTATCTATCTATCTATCTATCTATATCTAATTGTTCTGGCTAGAACCTTCACTGCAATGTTGAGGAGAATTGACATCCTTATCTTATTCATGATCTTAGGGCAAAAACTTTGTCTTTCACCCTTGAGTATGTTGTTAGCAGTGGGCTTTTCAAAAATGCTCTTTATGTTAAGAAAGTTCCCCATTGTTCCTAATTTGACCTACCTTTCTCCTTTTTCTTTCTTTCTTTCTTTCTTTCTTTCTTTCTTTCTTTCTTTCTTTCTTCATTCTTCCTTTTTTCTTTCTTTTCTTCTCCTCTCCTCCCTCCTTTCTCCTCTCCTCTCCCCTTCTCTTCTTTCTGTATCTATATCTGGGTATTCTAAATTCTAAATGCATGTAGTATTCTAAATTTCCTAGTATATAAAAAACCTTTCCAAAGTCCATATTCTCCCATGGATGTCATTCCCTGATCTCTCTCTTCTCAGGCTTTTCTGTCTGCTTCTTCCAACATATGTTACCACTCACCCTGGGATGCTTCAGCTAGTCAATTTCCTTTATATATTTTTGACAAACATTACTAGAGAGGTTGTCTCAGCATAAAGAAGGCTCTGAGGAAGGTAAAACAATGACAATCCCCTGAACTGATCCTTCAGGCAACCACCACATAGATCAAAACAAACAACAATTAATTTTTTTTTTTTTTTTTGCCAGCAAGATCCACATCTGTCATTTTGGCGTTGGCAAACCACAACAGGAACATGGGCCGTGGCACCATCCCACAGCTGCTGCCAAACTTGTGAGTGGGGATGGTATGCAGGCAGGTTAAAATGCCTCAATGCTCTTTTACTAAAATTTCTTCATTTAGTATTCTCATCAGGCTTTTTTTTTTTTTTTTGTATTTTTTCTTTAATATTGGGGGTTTAACACAGAGCCTCATGCAAGCTAGGCAAGTGTTCTACCACTGAGCTGCATCCCTAGTTCCTTTTTAATTTTTTAAATTTTGTTTTGAGACTGGGTTTTGCTAAGTTGTACAGGCTGCCTCTGGCCTTAATCTCAGATCCTTCCACCTCTGCATACCAAGTCATTGGGATTACAGATGTGTGCCATGGCATGCAGTTTGTAAATTGCTTTTGGCTTTTAAATTAGATTCCAGAGTGTGGCAAAAGTTGATTTGATAGGTTTTGCAATTTAATCAATTTCATTAGTGGAAGGAGGGAATTTTCACATTTCCCACTCTCACCATTTTAGTTATATCACACAACCACTAGTTTTTCTATATAAAAACAGAATGGAGACTCTCGTTGCATTCAATTATTTATTCTCAGCTTCTAATATATAGCAGATACTCAGTTGACAGGTTTTGGGAAATGATCGAGTAGATGAACAAATTATCACTAAGTTTTACAAAATCCTTCTAAGACATTATTATTCCCATTTTACTTAGGAAGATAATGAGCCTCAAATGGTGTGGTGGCTCTTTCAGGTTATGCAGCTTATACAAGTGGCAGAGAGAGAGATTCAAACCCATATCCATGACTCTAAGATCTGTGGTATCTTCCTTACACAATGCTGTCTCCTTTGTTGTTTGTTGTTGTTAGGTGCTGTCGAGTTGGTATCCGACTCATAGCGACCCTCTGTACAACAGGGGAAACACTATTGTCAGTGCTTCTCTGCTGTTCATAGGCTTTTCAATGGCAGATTGATTTTTGGGAGGGGGTTGCCAGGTCCTTCTCCCAAGCCTACAGCTTCTGGTGTTCCCAGGTGGTCTCCCATCCAGGTACTAACCAGGGCCAACCCTGCTTAGCTTCCGAGATCTGATGGGATCGGATGCCACAGGGCTACCACTGCAGGCGCTGTCTTTTAGGTATCAGAAAATAAGAGGAACTCAACTCTGTTGTACATATCTGGTTTCAAAGCATATTCCAATTCATTTAATTATAAGAATCATACAGCATAAGCTGAGCATATTTCATTTATTTTTATTCTTTTTAGGTGCTGTCGAGTTGGGTTCGACTCATAGCAACCCTATGTACACCAGAATGAAACACTTCTCAACATTGTGCCATCCTTGGCACTATTGCCAGTGCTTCTTTGCTATTCATACGGTTTTTTCAATGGCTGTTTTAGGAGTGGGCTACTGGGTCCTTCTTCCCAGCCTATAGCACCCAATATTCCTAGGAAGTCTCCCATCTGAGGACTAACCAGGCCCAACCCTGTTTCAGTCAGATGGGATGGGATACCAGGGTGGTATGTCTGAAGGCAATACCATCTTATAGATAAAGAAATTTAGCCATAGAGAGGAAACAGTTGGTAATTGGAGGAATTGGAGATGAATCCAGATATTCCAATTCCTAGTTCAGTACTTTTTCAGTTACTTTACCTTGTCTCTACAGAAGTAAACAGGGCTTTCAACTTAACATAGTTCTTTCTAGGTGAAAAGCAAATTATCTTCCAATATAATATTGCATGCAAACCCAGACTTGAAGATTCACACTCGACTCTTATCAACTTGGCCCCTTACACCAACCAATCATCTAGTTCTTATTAGGAGTCTATCTTTCCATTAGCTCTTAAATATATCCCTTTGTCTCCATTCTGTTGCTGGTGTCCTAACTAGAGATGTCATTCTTTCTCATTTGGCAAGGTCTCCACACTGGTTTTCTAGACTTAGAAGCAACTCACTCCATACTATAGTCTTTACTATTGTTAAGGAGGATTTTTTTCCTCTTTAAAATGCAAATATCAAGTGCTCTCTTGCTTATAATCCTTCAGTGTGTCCTCATTTTCTCACCATAAAATCTAGTTCTTGGTGTGTCCCACACCACTGTGTGTGTGTGTGTGTGTGTGTGTGTGTGTGTGTGTGTGTGTGTGTGGTGTGTGTATATAATTAATTAATTTCCAGTATTGGAGGATATTGAACCCAGGGCACCCCACCACTGAGCTGGACCTCAGCCACTTTTTTATTTTGAGACAGAGTCTCACTAAATTGTGTAGGCTGACTCTGGCCTCGAACTGTCAATCCTCCTGTCTCTATCTCCCAAGTTGCTAAAATTACAAGTGTGCACCAAGGAGCCTGGCTGAGATCCAGTGTCTTTTAACTTCTCCCATTTCATGTCCCCACACTCACTCTTCATTCAGGACAGACTCTCAGACACATCATTTCTTTCCACATACTTTTGCTTCTGCTTGGAATACTTCCTACCTTCCTCTTCCCAAAAGGCTTATTTCTTATTATATCCCCTATTTCCCTACCCCCTCCCACCTTCAGGTGGATTTCTCTGCTGCTCAAGTTAACTCTATATTACAATCATATGCTTCCCACTTTGCCTTCCTCAATAGACTATGAGTTTTTAGAGGGCAGAAAATAGCTTTCTCATTTCTGCATCATTAGGTATACAGGAATCAGTGAATGTCTTTGTAATAAATAAGGACTACTTGTCTGTTTTATTTACACTCAAGATCTACTTAAAGAGGCAGACCTGGATAAACCATGAAGTAACAAATTTAATTAATGGATCAGGAAGTTACATACTGGGACTTAACCAGCTCAGCACTTCTACACTATGATTCCAAAGCCATCAGCAGGCTACTTTTGCTTCACAGCAAGTTGAAGAAGGCTTGTACCTTCTTCTACCAGTGACTAAAATCCCACAAATCTTAGTGTTTTCCTTTCTTTTCAGATTGCTAGGAAGCTCAAAGTATTTAACGCTTCAATGTACTGTGACTACATTAGTTCTAGAGTCAACGTATTTCTTCCTGTCTTTGCTCTTATATTTTTGTTTTAACAGTCTTTATGTATATATGCCATTTGGGAGAAAAGCACAAATATGTAAATATCATACATTAAAGCCACATTGAATGTTATTCTTTGTTAGCATAGAAACAAATAGATGGTTAAGGTGACAATGTAGAAGAGCAAAGCTGGAGCCACTGAGACAAAGCTTATTTGCAGCTAGCTAAGACACTATTAGGTTGGGAACTCTCAAATGAAAACCAGAAATTAGGTAGATTTCTGAAATGCTCGTCCTTTTCCACAAATGTGAGATGTGGATCTCACCACTCCCATCAGTCTATCATTTCTATAATTTTTTTCTAATTCTTCTAAACTTATCAAATCCTCCCTAATTTCCCTTGACCTTTCTCTCATCTAATTAAAAAAAAACTTAATCCATTTGGATTTGACCTACATTTGTTTTCAAACTGAAAACCAATTTCCTAAATACCATTTATTAAAAATACTTTTCTTCTTTATTCATCTGAGGTACATGTTTAGCCTTTATTAAATTTCTAATCAATAACAGGATATGTTTTGGTAACTTTTTCTTATTCTATTGGTCTATTACCACACTAGGTTAGTTACTGCCATTTTATTATCTTACCTGGCTATTGTTTGTAATGTAACTTATATTTCATATTAAAAATACCAAAGAGGAATATTTTAAACATACAGATAAGCAAAGTAAAAAGAAAAGCAGTTAACTAAAATTACCCATGATCTCATAATACAGAGAAATTACTCATAATCTCATAATATAGAGATAACCATAATTATCATTTTGTAAATAGAGTGGCTTTCTTAGCTGACTTCTACTTAACCATTTTTCTAAATTAACAGACATTCTCCAACCTTCTGTAGAATGCACTGGTTGATGATTAAAGGATGCTCAATGTTCCTATATTCAGGGGCCTGTCCACCATTTGTAGCATCCATAGGTTGTGCTTGGCAAGAGTCAGGCATATTTATTCCAACATGTTATGGCAGGTGTGGTGGTTCCTCGGATAGTAAGATTATTTAAATATTATGTATATTGATAAAAGTAATGAATACGAAGAGAGCAGTTTCTATAAACTAAGGCTCTGAAAAATTGAATGCTTTGGAAAGATTCACTTAAGGTAAAATGCTAAAAACACTATCCTTGGATTATGTGTGTGGGAAACATAAACACTAGAAAGAAATTATTAGAATCCTGGAGTCTACAGTCAGTGGGCTTCATAATCTCCTCTAATTTCTTGATCTATTTTTTAAAAATCAGTATTTCATGTTTTACATTTTTGAGTGGTTACATTATTGTTGATACTAATGCAAAAAGGGCAGTACACAACTTCAGAGGAGTCAAGAAATCATAAAGAACTGATATATCTAAACCAAAGATTGGCCAATAAACATTTACACCTTATAGTTTAAACATTAATTTTTAATAATTTTGTCTTATCCAAAATTTACAACTAACTCATCAATGACGAGTGTCTACAGAATGGATAAAGAAAGCATCCACTATATCTTTATTTTAAGATGTACAGAATATTTCTTTTACATAAGGTCATGTTATAAATATTGTTTTACCCAGTTTTTCTCACTGACTATACTGTGAATGTTACTATAAGTCGTTAACTATTATTTTACATTGTTGCTAATGCCTCCTATTGACCTTCTATTTATGCTTCCTTTTACTTAACATTTAAAACTTTGCCCCCTTTTAAATTTTCTCTTTGCCAGCAGTGAGGTTAGCCTTGAAGTTTAGCTTTATTCGCAGCCTAGGATTTCTTATATAGCTAACTTCCTTTTCTCAGTTTTCACTTTCTTCCTTTTCTGGGATTTTATTTATTTATTTATTTATTTATTTATTTATTTATTTATTTATTTTGTTGTAAGCTGTAGGATTCCTTTCTGGAAGATGGAGTAGACAAACCACAAATCCCTGACATTCTTTCTTCTAGTGTGAGGTTACAGGAGCCAATGCTAAGTTGCCTGAAAGCATCTGTTTTGTCTTACAGGCAATTCTTTTGTGTTGTTGCCTCTCTATTCTGACAGATCTGGTCAGGAAGTGTGTAAGAACTGAGAGCTTTAAAATTTCTATTGAAATTTTAATAAGCCCAGGAAATGGTCTAATAGCTAGTAATACTTTTTTTGGAATTCTAAACTTAACCTAGGTGAATTTCCTAAAGTTATTTTTCTAAGAATTTGGACAATACATGAAGCATATTATGAAATTAAAGGCACAAAGTATTTCTTATGTTCATTACTACTTGCTACAACTAAAATATTAACATGAAGACGTTCATTCTGGGTTAGTTCTACATAACTTAATCAAACATAAGAGCTAAAGGGCCTCATAAGACACTGGCTTCTTTCTCAACTATTTGAAATTCTGTAAGAGCTTTGAGTATACAGCTATCTGAAGCAACTCAAGTTTTAATCACTACTTGCTATTAAGCTGGGGACAAGTACTGATGTAGTTCATAACATTTCAGTCACTGATAGGACATATAAAGATTATATAAGATTGTCACCTGCTGATACTGTAGACATCTTAGGTCATGTAAATACACTGTATGATGTTTGACGATGCCATAGTGGTGACACTGTCTAATACTGCATCTCTCAGAACATGTCCCTGTCATTAAGTGACATGCATCTGTAATGTGTCTTCTGAAAGAATCTTCTGAGTCTTTATTTTCTGAAACTGGAGGTTAAGTACAGAGTGTACTTTTCATAGCTAAACATAGAGAAAGACTTCTGAATACCTTTCAGGAAATATGAGGCTTTTCATAGGCTCTCTAATCACTAACGTGTCCTACATAGGAGACACTGTCCAGTCAGTGTTAGAATCATGCCAAAAAAGAATGAACAATCCATATTGCTCAGACTTGTTCAGTATCTCAAATCCCCTCACTGTCTGAAGACTCTTCACAAGTGTTCTACAACAACTCCTTTTGGCAGGATGGAATGAACAACGAGGGCTATCTTCTGGGCATTAGTGATATTATCTAATGAAGGGCAATCTGTAGATTAGCTTCTCAGGAAAAACCCAAAACTATAAAACAAATTAGAGAAGTTTGCTGGTATTGCAACAGGTCTTCCACTTACATAGAATACCTCTTCCTTACCCTCTAATTTCACTTAAAATGATTAGTTTTAAATAAGCTTGATTTTTTCCCAACTGTAATGGGGTAGAGCAAATGCCTAAATGACAGCATATCACAGTCACACATACCCAGTAAGTCAGTACAGCTCAAGGGTTCAATTCATGTGTCAGGGAACTGCATCTGGCACAATGAGTACTTTCCATGGTGAACCTTACCTTACCTAACAGAGGCTCTTCTACTCTTCCTGGTGACTGGATTCACTTGCAACCTTAGCATTTACATATGGCCACTCAGACTCCAGCTAGGAAGCTTGCCTGAGCAGTGGATAAACTCTGTACTTTAGAAACTGGTTTTAGTACATTTATATTTCATACTCCAAGACCTCTGGAACATGCTGATAGATGCTAGAAAATAATAGTTTGGAAACTCTTGGGTACTCTTATAGCATACTGACCTAATTTGAAACCATGATCACTGACTTTCTATCAATTACCACCATGGGTATGGGAAAGTTTTATGACACAGTAGACAATGATATTCTTTCCTATAAAATTTTATTTATTACATAAAAAATTCTATACATTTGTTAGACTAAAATACAGTTTTCATTATAATTCTGGCAACTGAGTCAGTACACAGAGAAAACTTAGCAGTAGATCAGCAATTTTTTTCTAGTTCTTATTTCTGCACAAGAAAAACATTTCAAAGCTCCATTTCATATAAGCTCATTGTACTCTGAAGCCAGATGGAATGCCATCCAATTCAGAGCTCTTGGAAGTTAATTTCCCAGCAAGATTTGATAACTCCAGAAAGTTAATTGCTTAATATACATATTTCTTAAGTCCTCTGAGAGCATAATGCTCCATCAGTCATGTCTGCACTGTGGCAGCCATGACAGTCACAAATACCAGGGCTACAACTGCAACTGTGGGGCATGTTCAAGCACCTACATGTTTGTTTCCCCACATGCATACAGTGTAGTGACACTGTAATAACAAAGAACACAAATAACGCTAAGGTAAATGATCCCAAAGTATGGAACTCATGGAAGGCTTAACTATGATCCTCCAGCTTATAATGGACAAAGACAAGTCGTAACACAAAAATTTATTTTGACACTGTGAAACAGGATGTAAATGGGAAAAAAAAGACAAAAAGGCATCAGAAATGTGGTATCACAACATCCTTCTCATTGCACAGCAGTGAGAAATTAAGGCTCACTGATATGCTGTTTTATGTTCTTATCATCCAGTACAATAGGTTAGGCTTGATGCTGGATGTGAATACCATGTGCCTGAGAGATCAACAGCAGGTTCCTATTGTAGTGACTGTTTTTTAAAACTTGGTTGCCTTATTCTAGGAGTTCCATCTATCCTAAACTCAAGTTTGGAAAGGCTGTGCCAGACAGTATATAAAGTTGGACCTTTGGTCTTCAGAAGACGCATTTTTGTCTTTGGTTGTTTTTCCAGAGCCTGTCATTTTGTTAGATGCCCTTCACACTTTTCTGCTTGCCTTTTTGTTAGTCATAAAGTTTCTTTTTCCTACTATAAGCAAATCAGCTAACAATTTACTTGAACTTACTTCATTTGATGCAAGATCTATTAGAAATGCATTTGCTGGACATTAATATTCTTGAGAAAGCAAAATTGAAAATTCTTTTCATTATGGAGTTCCCAGTGATCTTTTAGGGGAAGGAAGAAATCAGGAAACATCAACACAACAGAATCTAATAGCACTAGGGCAACATAGCGGAAAAAAGGTAACTTTCCCTATGTGGTCATCTCTGAAAATCACAATGAATAAAAATAAGAAGAGCCAAAAAGTTCTGAGCACAGACTACTGGGACCCAGAGAGTGGGGAAAATGTATTTAATAGTTCCTGTCTCAATTCACCAGCCTCCAAAGCTGTTCTATTATTGTCACATTCCTATGTGACACATTTCTAAAATAATGTATGACAAAAAGTCCTGACCTGATTATCAGCATGGTAAATGAAGAGGGTATTCATATTTTCTAGTGGCAGGTAGAATGGTCCATGGGACCTCTTCTGGTTGCCCATGTATTCCCATGTCTTTCAAATACTTACTTTTACTCACATGAAGTATTTTATTGCATATTTCTCAGGCAACAACTAACTCAAATTATATTCTAGCTGGTGGGATAGGTAGCTAAAACTCATATACAAAGGTCAGAGTATTCTCTTGAAGTCATAACACTTCTATGATGAAAGGATCACTCAAATTTAGACTGGACATTGGCCCTTTTCCATATGATATGGAAATTTATACCAGTGGTCTCTCCATTTACTACCGTGCAAGGTTCATAAAAAAAATTTTTTTTTTAAGGGTTGTAGGGTAGGGTTGGGAGCTGACTTTTTTCTTCATTCATCAGCCAGTTAAGAGATTTTTTTCACTGCTTTCAGCTTGAAAATGTAGGTGGATCGTACCTCTGATCCACTAGAATCAAATCTTTAAAAAACTTCAAAATCTGTTAAGGATTGCTGTCTGCTTTCTCAGACGCCCAGAGAGCCTTTCCAGAGAGCCACCGTGTAGATACAGTTCCCTTACGTAATAGTAAATTACAGATATGAAGAACTCCATATGCTTCCCCAAAGAAGACAAGGTGGACATAGAGAATGGAGGTATGGGCCCATAGGCAGAGTGATCCAGGTCTCCTCTACAAGATGGGAAAGACTCAAAACAGAAAACAGCTTCCTGATTTATGTGGGGAGAAAAATGTCTTTTGAATTTCTATCTCCAGCATCCACTCTTCTAATTTTCCAGTTAATTTTTTTGTTGAGTACATATTAAACTTGAGTTTGCTAATTTATCATCTTCAACTGTTTGTCACGTCGATAGATATATTTTAAGACAGTGACATACTGAAAACACTCTGCCATATGATGTCATATCTGAGCTATAATCAAAATAACCAAGTGTCTTGGTAGACAGATATTAATCACAAAGATTCTCTATTTATTTCTTGTAGGATTTTTTCCCAGTGTAAATAATTTGGTACCTTGCCAAAATTTCCCCCAGAACATATCCTCTCTCACACCTCCAAGGAAAGGAATCTCACTGCTGTGAAGATTCAATGTTGGCCATCTTGTTATTCATTAAGATTAGTGTAATTTCTGTTTCCAAACACGGTGCTAAATTATACAAAATCTTTAAGTTATAAAATTGATTCCAGGCCAGAGATAAGTATCATAATAGGATCTGTAGTGGAGGGTTAATCACTTCTAGGGGAATTTTAAATGTTCACAGATGTGCTATGTGTACTGGGGAGAAAGACAGTCCATAGTTTTCCTAAATTCAAAGGGACACATGGCCCTTCAAATAAACTTGCCCTTAAATATCAAATATTAAATTCAGATCATAGTGCATCAAAGTAAAAAATATCTGGAACACTTGTAAATTAATGTTTTCATATTCAACTAGAGCATGTCTTGACCATGAATAAAGGTATTTCTTTATTCTGAACTCTCTGGTCTGGAAAAAATCATTTAGGTTGTAAAATTGAGTATCAAAACTAAAGAATAGTATAATATTTGGGTCCCTAATAATTTTATATCTTTTAACCAAATTTACTAATGAATTCCCTTAGAAAATATCAAACTTAAATCCTGTTATTACAATTTAGAAAAGTAGCAACTGTTCATGCAAAATTGAAACTGGATCACCATTTGTCTATTTTTACACATATAAAAATCAAGATAGGGAGGAAGGGCACTGAAGTATTTTTATAGAAAAGAAAGGCTTTCCACAGAAATTCACAAGTTTAAAAACTCTGCATTGAAGTTTTCTGTAAGAAAGGTATTTTTAAAGATTTAAATCTTGGATTAAAATTGTCCTTTTAAATTAAAATATGGAATAAGAATTTGGCTTAGATTTACGAAATCTGAATCGGAAAAGTGTGCTATGTAAAATTTATAAATATATACAACATGTTTAGTTTTAGTTTTGTTTTTTAAGTTTACCAGCTTTAGATTTTTTCTTAATATACTCGAGGGTCCTGCTTTTTCAAAATTTTGGCTATGTGCCACTAAATAAAGATGAGTTAATTCTGAAAAAAAGCCACTGTGTAAGAACAGTGCTTACTTTTCAAAAGGGCTAACATGCATTTCTTAGCTTAGTATACAAAGCTACATGAATACGCATTTAAAGCAAAAGGCATTCTGTGCTGTGAATATAGAATACACAGATCTCTCCTTTATGCATTTACTTATGATCCCACAATTCTCCAATACATATTCACAGGCCACATCTTAACAACTCTAAGCAAGCACTTCTGTCAGATGGAATATATGAAAAGAATATAGAAATTAATTGTGTCTGGTGCACTGATAAACCTCCAGACTCTCATGATTTTTTTTTTTAATGTAGCGATAGAAAAGCGACAGAGAATTTACTTATTGAAAGGTGAAAACTTAAAGACCTTTTTGAAGGAAACTTCTCAGGGACTGTGTTAAGGCTACTAGAAACTCAAATGAGAAGGCTCCTGACCAAAAATATAATATAATATAATATAATATAATATAATATATATAACATAGTAATATTACATTCAAGTCTTCATGTCTGTCAGCTCTGGTTTTGGAACTGATCCTGCAATGATACTTTGAATGTTGGGGGACCTCTTGAAATAGCATTTAGTAGCTAGTGATTGAGCATGATAGAAATCTTTGAGGTCTCCAGGTGGACTGTGTGGGCTTGCAGATATTTGGTGCATGTAATTCCTGTAGTTGTTTTGAGGCAGAGGGAGGGAAAGGCATTATTAGTCAAATTTAAAGCTCAGGACTAGGATAAAAGCTTCAGCGTCTTGCCACCCTCTACTAGGGTCAAATCCTGAAACTACACTGGGCAGTAAAGGAGCCCTTGGCAAATACCGAGGTCAGTGGTGTTAGGAAGGGATAATAATCAACATAATATCTTTCACTGAAAAAAGGAAAAACATAAGAAAAAGAGAACCTTTTTATAAATGAAAAACTTATTGGTTTTTTTTTTTTTTTTTTTTTTTTTGGTACTTGAGGGTTGAACGATGGGCCTCACACATGCTTTGCAAGCTGTATACTACTGGCCTACACTGCTAATCCATTTTTTATTTTATTTTTATCTTAAGACAGGGTCTTGCTAAATTATGCAGGCTGCCTCTGGCCTTGAACTCACTATCCTCTTGCCTCCTCCCAAGTCACTGGGATTATAGGCTTGCAGCATGAAGCCCAGACCAAGCAAAATTTTTAAATAGACTCAATAATTAATTGCTTCCTCCCTAACTGATATGGAAAAAAAAAACTGGGGACCAACCCAGTTAAGCAACTTAAGTTGAAGTGACTTAGTGCTTAATTGTCTGTAGGATGGAATAAAAATTTTAATCCTAAACATTAACCATTGCATTACATGGTTTAAAGTGACAACCTGCTTTGATCTCTGATCATCCATGTAAGGACTATGCAATGTCAGTGCCCTTGCTAAGTTGCTAATGTTTTATTATTATTGCACTGGTAAGCCTCTCATTGAAGATAGGTCTCATGGATATACATTGAAATTTAACCTTTCTCTTTCCATTTTATATTCTAGCACAGCTTATTCTTGAGGCAGGAGCCTAGAAGGTCTAAATCATGCACCAAAGTCTTAATTATGTAAGTGTCATTGTGGTTTCTAATGACACTCTGGACACCACTAACATTTACAAAAGGAGACCCTAACTATAATTCTAGAGATAGATCTCTGACTCCTACATGCAGTTTTGAAGAACCATCACAGAAAAAGACAAAAGGTACACTACAGAATTGATGGCCTATAAAATTATTCAGGCATCCACATTTCACAGATAATTTTTGTTCTTCAAGTATTCTTCTCACTTGGGCAGAAGATGGAAGCAGTGAGCAAATAGCAATAAGGCAGCCTGTAGCTAGCTGAATGACTTGTGATGAATGAAAGAGGCAGCAAGAATTCGGAACATAATTTCAAAAACATTTAAATGTTGCTAAAAAGCCTCTATGAAGCTTAACAGATTAAGGAATGAAGCTCATGTGAGACTGATATTCCACATATCCAATCTCTCCGTGTATGCCTATGTAATATATGTGCATATTTGCATACATCTATATGGCACACAAACTTAGGGAAAACAGCCTAGAAATTAATTTGGAACTCAAATGACATGGTTACACATAGATCATAATTTCTAAACACAATGTTAGTAAAACAAAATTTATTTGTAAAACAGGACCCGTTATATAAAATGGCACACAATCAAGTTATACAAAAATACAAAATTTCTTTCTGATTACAGTTCTAGTTGCAAATGATAATTAGAAAGCATTCCTGGTGACTTCCAAATAGCTGAAATTGCGAGCACATGGAACAGGGGCAGCAAGAGTCCATGATGCAGGGATGTCCAAGTGAGTAGAACCTAATTTCCAAGTTCAAGACTTCCATCAGGTCACTTTGGAGGGACACCTCCTAAAATAGTCTTCCAGACTTTTTGCCAATTCTAAATTTAGTCCCCTATGTTTCTGAATGTCCAAAATTATGTGGTATTCTGAATTTTCTTACATGATTTTCTCTCTTACCTATTTGGACAGTTGTTAGTAACATAATTCTACTTATTCCATTTCAAATGATACAAAAGAATACAGTGACACTATTTGGCAACACTAGATGTCAGATGTTAACTTCTGGAGAATTATTGTTTCAAAATAGCTATGCTCACAATGCTGGTTTCCCAGATCTTGCTAAGATATGAACTCTTAAGTGTGTATGTGTGTGTTTGATTTTCATTTTTCTCTTTTTAAATCCAGACTCTTATTGCAAGTATTCTGAAAAATCAGAAATATTACATGAGCTCTGAAAAGAAACCAAGGCATTTAGCAAATTTTAGCCTAGCTAAAGAACACCGATATTAAAAAAAAATTCAGTTTACCTTTGCAGCAATTTAAAGGTCCAACCCTTTGAAAGGAAGCACATTAGCAAACAGCTGCTTATTAAGCCCTCGTGACATTAATTGTATGCATTGCCATAATGCCAGTCTAATTCACTGTCTAATTCTGGTAGGAGCCAATGCTTTCTTTCAAAAGATTCTCCTTCCATGGAATGACAAAATGCTGAGGATTTTTTTTTTTTTGTACAGAGCCTGTGTTTAGTGCAATAATATTAAAAAATTTGCTCTGAAATATTTACTTTACATTAACAAAAATAGCTTTTTTTAAAAAAATTGTAACAAAAAGGAGTTATCGCATAAACTGATCATGAATTATTCTTAGCAAATTACACTTTTTCTCTTAAAGCATTCACCATTACAATAAGCAAAACAATGGAATATTAGCCATTCATATCTGGTAAGCTTCAGGAATAAAAAGAATAGACAAAAAAAACCCCAAACCCACCCCCAAACGTAAAGAACATTCACACTTGAAGATTAAAACATT
Organism: Pedetes capensis; assembly: GCA_007922755.1. Lineage (NCBI taxonomy): Eukaryota > Metazoa > Chordata > Mammalia > Rodentia > Pedetidae > Pedetes > Pedetes capensis. The sequence goes on along the minus strand of VMDO01005872.1, from coordinate 73,270 downwards.
AACCAATTCTTCAGTTAAACTATAGATACTCAATGAATTGCCAAGGAGAGGAGCACCTGCTAGTGTGTTTTCAGGTTTTATAGCAAGCATTTGAATAAAATGGCCATTTAACCCTAAGCCACTGACATTCCTCGGAAGCAGAAGTCCAAGAAGTGGAATTTTCAATGCTTTATGCTCTGCATTTCTGTCCCTTTTTAATTCCTCCTAGCATTATTTAATCTGCAAATCAATACACAGAAACTTAAAGACTAAGCTCGCTGGGTGCCCCAGCTTCCTTTCAAATCAGGCACACATATGTGTGGAGGATGCTACTAAATCAACAAGGAAAGAAAAGACAAAATAATACAAGAAAAAAGTTTGCATAAGAAAGATTATCTACCCTTTTCTTTTTTTTTCCTACTTTCTTTTATAGAAGCGTTAGGGTAAACTACAAATACCTGAGGAGTTGGTTACTTTTAATGTTCACTGACAAATGTATGAGCTATTATGAAAATTCCCATAATGGGCTCACTCATGTTTGTAAAAGTAAAATGGCATGGCTTCTTTGATTGGGGGAAACTGACTGGAGTAATTACTTATTTATCTGAAAGCACATACCTAGTCCTGATTCACTAGGACTTATGCATCAGAAAAATAAGATCTTGATTTTATACATACATCAGGGAAATCACCCCTGAAAAAACTTTAGACAAGAATTTGGTACAATAATATTACCTAATTTAAGTAACTAAAGTTAAAATCTCCTCTAAGTTAGTAAAAATGTTAATCAGATATGAATCTAACATTTCCATTAAGACAATTACAGTTGAAAACATTAAATGATGGAAGTTGCCTTGTAAAAGCCACCCGTATGAAAGGAGTACATGTTTGACAAAAATAAGCATAAAAAAGGTATTAAATCCCTGTTCCTTTTCTCTGATTTTGGCTGATTATGTGTGTGTGTGTATATACATATACATATATACACACATACATATACATATATACACACACCCACACACACAATACATAGTTATGTGTATATATTGTTTTGGAATGTCAATAGGTTCCATAACCGTCGGCTAGGTTCAAGCAGAACTTGCTCCCGAAGCCTAGAAAACAAAGTCATACAGAGTATAATCTTAGACAATTACCATTAAAAAGGGATCAAGAATGATGTTACAAATACACACATGGTCACAAACAGCAGCAGGGCAAAATGGGTTGAGATTACTTCTCCCTTCAACCTACATTCATGGAGCCAAAATTCCCATGAATGTTGAAAGTCACATTTTTTTTCAGGATCATCTCCGAGATATACATAGAAAAATTCTCTGTCTGGTATCCTATACAGCCCAAGTTTCTCTCTCTTCCCCTGAAAATTCTTCTCTGTATAATAGCAAGCAGATAGCCAGATTTTCCTAAATCTCTTTATTATATTTGGTAAAAATTTCTAAAATCACTTGCAAGGAACTGGAGAAAGATTAACTCCAGATAAACTAAATCTTTTAAGTTTCCTTAACTTGTGAGGTTCTCTTAAGAAAAAGACCAAGAAGAAAACTGGCAGTTCTCCTATTTAGTTCAATGATCCCATCAAAAGGAAAATTTAAAACCTCATTGTCCTAAACATTATTTTATGGGCTAAAAAACTCCCTAAATTAAGATATCCCATTCAGGAGGAAGACAGCAGCAGTACTTCTTAACATGTTGTAAAATATGCATAATGCTCTTTTATAGAATGTTTATCTAAGAGAATAACATGTTGTTGTTGTTAGGTGCCGTCGAGTCGGTATCCAACTCATAGCGACCCTCTGTACAACAGGGGAAACACTATTGTCAGTGCTTCTCTGCTGTTCATAGGGTTTTCAATGGCAGATTGATTTTTGGGAGGGGGTTGCCAGGTCCTTCTCCCAAGCCTACAGCTTCTGGTGTTCCCAGGCGGTCTCCCATCCAGGTAC
>VMDO01005872.1:0-71233 GCA_007922755.1 Pedetes capensis | reverse complement strand
AAGAGAATAACATAGGCAAACACAAATAAGCAATTCTAAATTCTATGAATCCCAAAACATTAAGGGGGAATATTCTTTATCACACAGGAGATCACGGTAGCAGGGGCGAAGTAGGGGTCAAATGTAATCATACATACTGTGAAAGAGAAAGAAGAAAGAAAAAGTACTAATGTGCTTAAAAAATAAAAGTAGTTCACAAGTAACATTTCACACTTCTCTTCTGTTTTTTTTAACCACTCAAAACATTATTTTTAGGAACTAAATGCTGCAATGTCCAAAGCACCAGAAAAGCAATAAACATAAAAGATGTATTTTGGGACACAGCAAAGGATTTTTGCCATTCATCAGTAAGCAACATATATAAAAAAATACATATAAGCAATATATAAAAATTATATATATATATATATATATATACACACACACACACACACACACATATACATATAAATTGACCAGAGAAATTTATCCTTTTCACACATAAGCTGGGAGAAGAGTAGGTTGTCTTACTGAGAAAGAATGTGGATGTTGATGGAAACTGCCTTGTTCGCTACAGAAAAATAGCTTAAAAACCAAAGTACAATCTAGGCAACAGAAGAAAAAGTCAGCAAGGAAGAGACAACAATGTGAACAGAACAACATTTTTTTAAAAAAAAGGAAGAATATTAATTTTAGCAAGTTGAAAGGAATTGCTATTATCACCTTCCAAAATGATAAAAATTAAACCACTCATGTGTATACCCAAACATTGAGTTAGTTGAAAACTACACACTGACAGTTAGAAAACAAGATAAACAAGGCAAAACTATCACCCCCTGACCCCAAGAGCACTGGCAAAGACGCTGTTCCTTTCAGCTTACTTTTACTGAAGGTGGTCTCAGCTGTGACAAGAATTCTGCCATCCAAGTGATGGGTAAGCACACAAACAGAAAGAGTAGCATGTCCTGTGTGATACAGATAGCAAACGCTTCTCCGGAAGAAGTGCAGTCAGTGAAGACAGACAGACAGAAGAAGTGAAAGTGAAATTCTTGGAGGCTGGCCGCCTCCTCATCTCCACCTACCATCGGCTTTAGCTCTCTGGCATCAGCAGCGCCTCCCTTACCAGCTTCTTTCATTGCTTTCCTACTGTTTTCCACAAACTCCTGCAAAATATGGACCATATGGTATTAATTTCTTTTTTCAGATTTCAGTCAGTAGATGAATTCTAAACATCATCATCATCATTTGCAATACGGAGTGACTGAACCCAGGGCCTCGTACATGCTAAGCAAGTGCTCTACCCCCAACCCCCTCTTTAAAATTAACTAATCAACTTATTCTAGTACTGAGGGGTTGAACCCAGGATTGCATGCATGCTTTTTACAAGTGCTCTACCACTGAGCCACACCCTCCAGGGTCTTGCTAAGTTACACAGGCTGCCTCTGCCTTTGAACATGCAATCCTCCTGCCTCTGCCTCCTGAGTTGCTGGGATTACAGGCATGCACCACCTTGCCCAGCTTTATCTTATTTTTTATTTAGAGACAGGGTCCCATTAAGTTGTACAGGCTACCTCTGGTCTTGAATCTGCGATCCTCCTACCGCAGCCTCCCATGTTGTTGGGATTATAGGCATATACCATGGCACCTGGCTATTACATTTGCATTTTTGATTCAACCATGGTAGAGTGATGGCCTAAAATTCTAGCAGTAGATATTACTTGGGATCACACATGAGAGCTGTTAACTTTGTGGGGATGGACTGCAATTTGCTGATGTAAAAATCTTCTTTCCATCCATTCATTGTGACACTCTCACTAAGGCTCCAAGAGATAAGCCAGTTCTATCAAGAAGAAAAAACTCCTAACATTTTTAAGGAACAATATTCCCATGCTAGACTGAGAGCATCAACCAGAACTTGTGGGCAGAAGCAGTTAAAATGGGAATATTCCCCAAACGAAATGTTTCTGTTCTGTCAAAGTTTATGGAGCACTTCTTCATTAAATATCCTCATCATCCTTGCAGAGAAAATTGAAGGGAGAAAAACTATTTTTGGCTGGGTGTGGTGGTACATGACTGTAATTCCAGAATTATGGAGGCTGAGTCAGGATGATTCCAAGTTTGAGGCCAGACTGAGCTATGTAGAGAGACTTTGTCTCAAAAAAGAATAGAAAAAGTCTAGCTTTTATTCTGCGTTTAATTACTGGCTGAAAAGAAAAAAACAAACTCTTCTTCCAAATGCTTTAATCACAAGAGAAATGCAATGCTCACAGACCTAATTCCATTATGAAAAAATCAGTTAGAATTGATTTAGGCATTATAAAAATGCCCAAAAATTAGTTCATAATGGCCTCAGTAAAAGAGATAATCAGTAGCAAATTACATCAGCTAAAACATTTGGAATTTTTGCCATTAAAAAAATCATTTATTAATATATTTATTTTAGATTTAACTGGATAAATCACACTCCTGGAAAGGGACTTACTATTCTAATGTATAATATTTAATCTTCAATATTATCTACTCTCAAGATAGGAATATCTCACAGCTTAATGGTAAAGTACCATTATTAAAAAGTGTCTTTAGTATCATTTAACACTGGTAAAAACAGTATTTTAATATAGTTTTCAAATTGTTTAAAAGTTTTAATTGAGGTTTCAGTATATGGGAGATGCAGAGGTTACATAACTGAAAAAAAATCTGATTATAATATCTGTATAAAGATGCAGATCTTGACAAATATGAAAACATAAAACAATCTATTGGTCTGTTATTGGTGTTCATTAAGAGATGCCTTTGATTTGGTCTGCCATATTTAGGATGATGAGTTTTAACTGGGGTTGATAGCAATAACATCTAGAAAAGTGGTTGCAAGCAAAAGACAGGCATTAGGCTCTGATAATAAGACTTGTCTTTAGGCCCCATTTCAGGAAAAGTCACTTAAAACTCAATGGCCCAATCTTCCAATTCAAGGGCTAGAAGGCCTGTTTAAAAGTCCATTCAAATCTGTCTACCTGCAGAGAGAGGGGCAGCAGAATGGCACAGTGTGTATATAGGATTATTAATGAGTACTCTTTCAGCTAGGTGAATCCAATATAGTGTCTTCCATGCCAGGAAGGCCTTCTTCCCCGATTTTCCTAAGATTAAGTTCATTCATGAGTGAGTGCTACAGTTTTAGTCTTCCCTGATTTTCCCAAGATTAACTTCATTCACGAGTGAGTGCTACAGTTTTAATACTGAATTACTCTGTTGCATATGTTGTAATTGTTGTTAGGTGCTGTCAAGTCGGTGTCTGACCTGTAGTGATATATAACAGGCAAAACAGTATTGTTAGTGCTTCTCTGCTATTCATAGGGTTTTCATGGCTGATTCTTTTCTGGGAGTGGATTGCTGGGTCCTTCTCCCAAGCCTACAGCACCTGGTGTTCCCAGGAGGTCTCCCATCCAAGTACTAACCAGGCCTGACCCTGCTTAGCTTCTGAGATCTGACGGGATCAGATGCCACAGTGGTAGTGGGAATTAAATATAGAGCATGTTTTGCAAAGTATTTTTATAATTGTTTTTATCCCTCAAGCAGTACAGGGCATTCAAAGTACTTACCATCAGCACTTTATCCATATAGAATTCTCTACCAGGGCTCCCATCATTGTATTTTGTATCAATGGCAAAACACAAGAACAATACATCCACTACCATTTCATAAATGGACAGGAAGCAATGAGCGACTAGGAAAGCAAAGAGGCAGACGATGATCAGAGGCAGCACCCACACTGTGTAATCCTGCTGGTAGTTGAGCAGCATAATCCCAGCCAGACCTGTGCTGCAGACTATCAGCACCTAAAGCAGAGAAAGCAAAAAGCACATTGAATACCCTACTGCAGAAAACCACAATTCCCTTATCACTTGCAATCTTAAAATTCTTACTTTTTGTAAATGATATTTGTATAAAGCTATTCCATCTCAAATTAAGAGGTATAATCTATATAGTCACGTATACATAGTTACACATGTATATTACATAAATTCTAAAATGATTCTTATTTACATTAAAGATTAACTGAATTTTCCAAGTGTTATGCTTCTCCCAAAAACACTGCTTATTTGAATCTGGCAATTTTAAAGATAAACATACACATATTTTAGAAAGCAAATTATATACATTCTTAGCACTCAGAAAAAAATTATCTATACTGGTATGTATCTTTTCTAAGCATTCTTAGATATGTGAAATCATACTATAAGCAAATAATTAAAAGCTCTTCATTAAAATTTATATAATTTCATCTTATAGGTGATTTAAAATTTATTTAATCATTCTCTTACTGTTGGAGATGTATATGGTTTTCAGACATAAACAATGCTGCAACAAACATTTCTATTCTTAGAACTTTTCCTGTGCTTCATATCTTATTTCTTACAGAATATATGACAAATTTAATATAATCTGCAATTAAGTTTAGATGTGAACTGTGAAGAAAAGGTTGCCCAAAATGTCCATGCTAAAATAATAAAATTATCAACATGTTTATTGTCACCAACCATCTACCTGATGCTTCCTCTCATATGTAGCACTTTAAGCTTTTTTTTATGGTTAATACATTTTATTTCAGTTTCCAGTACCTATGGATGGCTAGTTATGGCAAACATTATCCATTTTATAGACTCCATTTTATAGACTGGGAAACATACTCAAAGATGTTAGCCAACTTGCCCAAGGTAACAGAGAAAAGAACAGATTCCACCCAAATAATGGTCTCATGATACCAATCCCAGAGTTCTTTTCAGGTGAAAACTTAGTAAATACTTGGGAACTGACTTAGTAAATACTTGGGAACTGCAACAATAATGAATTATAATAAATCCTAGACACATTCTTCCCTAGCCTTTCACTTAGCCTAGCACCAGGCTTTAAATAAAGGGGGTGGGGGACAGAGTACTCCAGAATCATGGCAGCTTTTTCTTACCTAGTGCTGAGGACAGGCAGACTTTTCATCTTCCCCATAATTTGTCAACATCAAAGCATATCTCCTTCATTGTTATCTTAATCATGAGTTATAATATATTAGATGATACATTGTTTCAGCTCTAGTTGACTCCTATCTCAGATACTTTTACGGAACACATCTGGGTCTGCCCTAGCTTTGGAAGACTCCTCCATCATTTCTGTGGCAATATACTTATGAATCATTTCTTACAGTGGCTTATTTTCTGGGGTGATTTTCATATATGGTTAATTATATCTGTTTCATTTTACTCTTGTGGTTTTGATTTCAGCAGGAATTATTTCTTATACTCTCTTCAAATTTTGTACACCCGCCCTATTGGAGAGCTGGAGTTATTTATGGTGTCAGCATGTCATGAAAAATTAAACCTCACTGCAATTATAGGAGGGCTGGGATTTAGCTCAATGGGTAGAGCGCTGCACTGCAGTCTCTGAGGCCCCGAGTTCAATTCCCAGCACTGCAAAAAATGGGAGAAGGGCCTGTCAATCCACTCCCAATGCAATCCCGAAACAGTCAGCCATTGAAAACCCTATGAGGGTCGCTATGAGTCGGATACCGACTCGACGGCACCTAACAACAACAACAACAACAACAACAGCAATTATAGGAAGAAGGTGTGGCTCACACAAAGTGGATGTTGACAAAGAAAGCTGTTTAGATGGAAGGCTGGATATTACATCATGAGAGAAGTAACTTCAAGAACTAGTGATGGTTAGCAAAAAAGGCCAAAGAAATGTAATAATTACTCACACATAATGAAAGGGTACCATGCACTTATTCAAAGAGAGGATATATTAATGGTTCTTAAACTATAGAGAGGCTAGGGATGCAGATTACTGGGCTTGGGCCCCAGAGAGTTTGATTGGTTGTATCTAAGATGAAGTCTAGAAATAGGCATTTTAAAAGTATCCCAGGTACTGGTAAAGTCCACAACCTACATCTCAAGAAATATTGGTCTATATCAGTGACCTCCATGGTAGGGTATATATGCCCTAGGACGTAATCAACAGGATTGCTTAGGACTTCTATTTATATTTCTGATATATTTAACATTTCTTTCTTTAGTATGTACTATAATGCATAAATCGGTAAAGGTTTTACACGTCATTAATAAACAAAGGTGAATATATTGGGAGATTGTGCACTAACTTTACTTTCTAATAGAACACGTGATTTTAAAAGTTTAGGTCCTTCAGTTATAGAGGATAAGAGATTCAAACAGGGCAGGATGTGAGAAGTAGGAAGAAAAGGATGCTAGTTTTAGAGTAAGAAAGATACAGATTTGAATTATAGTTAGTACTTAGCTTTGTGACTCTGAACAAGTTCATTTAACTTTCTGAGTCTGTTTTCCTATCTTTGAAAGAGATATAATATGCACATCCAAAATTATTAAAATAAGCACTCTGAAAGCATTTAATTCAATGCCTGGCAACGTTCCTCCCTCTGTTCCTTTCCTTTTTTTCTACCTTAACTCCTGCATTTATGTTCTTTCCCCTTGGAAAAAGTATTTGGAGAGATTTTGTTTACCAATAAAATAGCATTTATAAGAATAATTCATATCCTCAAATTAACTGTCAACTAGAAGATATAATTGTGAGGAAAGTTACTACTAGAGGTAAAATAATTTACAGAACAAATGGAAATTTTAGCTTTTTGGGGGTACAACTTTATTGGGGCAAGTATTAGTATGTTTTGAACTTAAAGATATTTAAGTAGCTTATAAATCTCTGTTCTTTCCATTAGGATGGAATAGGCTAGTGAACACAGATCACAAGCCAATAAACTAGAGGAGCAATTATCTCTTCCATATCTAATTCATCATTCCATTAAAAACTATTTGGGGTCCACAGAAGTGAATATTAGCTTTTTCTTTTCTTTTGAAATTCAAGGTTTTTGAAATTGAATTTTAAAAGTTGAAGTCATTGTGAATTCACGTATCTTTGTAAGAAATAAGAGAATGATTCCATCTACCCTTTGTCCACTTCCCTTCAAAGATACCTTTTCTTCTCTTTTCTTTTCTGTGGGGTTGAACCCAGGGCCTTGTACATATTTTGCAAGTGTTCTACCATTGAGCTGCACCCCCAACCACTTTTCTATTTTTTTCTTGAGACAGGGTCTCACGAAATTTCTTTTTCTACTTTCTCTTTCTTAGCTCTAGGGATAAACTATAAATTTATTAAAAACAAACAAACAAAAGAACAAAATGAAGAATCTGACAGCTTCCTAAATCAATCATACAGCAAACAAGTAATAACAGTTAATAGATTTTTTTTTTTTTTTTTTTTGCAGTACTGAGGGTTGAACCCAGAGCCTTGCATTTGCATGGTTTTCAAGTGCTGGACCACTGAGCTGCACCCCCAGCCCATTTTTTTAGTTTTTGAGACAGGGTATTGCTAAATTACACTGACTGCCTGTGGTCTCAAACTTGTGATCCTCCTGCCTCTGCCTCCTGGGCCACTGGGATTACAGGCATGTGCCACGGCGCCCAGCACAACAGTTAATAATTTTATCCTTAATTCTTTGTAGATGACAGTTGCATAAGAACCTATCTACTTCAAACTATAGTGCCATGCTTTTCCTGTACCAAAGATGTTTTTTCTACTCATGTTGTTGTTGTTGTTAGGTGCCGTCGAGTCGAGTCCGACTCATAGTGACCCTGTGTACAGCAGATAGAAACACTTGCTGATTCTGTGCCAGGCAAACCATCTTATTTATGTTTAAGCCCATTGTTGCAGACATTGTGTCAGTCCATCTGCTGGAGGGTTTTCTTCTTTTGCGTTGACCTGCCACTCTTCCAAACATGATGTCCTTCTCCAGGGATTGTTCTCTCCTGACTACATGTCCGAAATATGTAAGATGCAGTCTGGCCATTTTTGCTTCTAAGGAGCACTCTGGTTGTACTTCTTCTAGGACAGACTTGTTGGTTCTTTTGGCAGTCCATGGTATATTCAGTAGATGTCTCCAACACCACAATTCAAAAATTTCTACTCATAGATATTTAAAAAATACAGTGGCTGGAAAAGCCTCAGTGTTCATTAGCAAGAGAATATTTAAGAACAGCTTTTGATAGGGCATTGAACATTGTGAGAATGAGTAATTATGAAGATTATCATAGCAAGTTTGAGAAGTAAAAATGGTAGGACAAAAAAGTATGCTATGATTGTAATAATGAAAGAAATTTTAGATATATGAGAAATATAAATAAAAGTCCCAAGTAATCCTGTTGATTACACCCTAGGGCATATGTACCTTACAGGGAGATCACTAATATATACCAGTACTTCTTGAGATGTAGGCTGTGGACTTTACCAGTACCTGGGATACTTTTAAAATGCCTATTTCTAGACTTCATCTTAGATCCAATCAATCAAACAAGCCTATGAAAAACAAGCCTATGAAATAACACTGGGAAGGAATATGCAGCAATGTTGAGTACATTATGGTGATATTATGAGTCTTATTCTTTCTGTGGGCTGGGGTTTAGCTCAGTTGGTAGAGAGCTGCTGTGCACTCTCTGAGGCCCCAGGTTTAATCTCCAGCACTGCAAAAATGGGAGAAGGTCCTGGCAGCTCACACTGGAAGCGAATGTGAAGAAAATCAGCCATTGAAAACCCTATGAAGAGCAGAGAAGCACTGACATAGTGCCGGGCATGGCACTGTGTTGGGGAGTTTTTCATTTTGCTGTACATAAAGTCTCTGTAAGTCAGACCTGACTCAATGGCATCTAACAACAACAACAACCATTCTTTCTGCATTTTTTTTGTCTACTGTTCTTTTCTCTTCTCTCCTTTCCTCTTCTTATTTCTTTCACAGTATTAGGGTTTGAATCCAAGGCCTCAAGCATAGTAGGCAATTGTTCTACCACTAAGCTGTATTTCCAGCCTTTCCTCTCCTTTTTATCTAGAGACAATGTCTCAATTGCACAGGGCGCCTCTGGCCTCAAACTCTCAATCCTCCTGCCTCAGTGTCCTTAGTGGCTGGGATTACAGGCATCCACCACAGTGCTTGGATTCTTACCACATTTTTTTCAAATTTTCTGAGTATTTTATGGTTTGAAATACAGGTATAATGAAATCTAAGTTATAATGCTATTTATTATTTTGCAGATTTTAATAGTATGGAATGAACTATCTCTTCTTAGACATTTCTAAGGAAAGTAGATGTCTTATTCCCTAACAGCTCCATTTTAAACGGGTATATATACAATAACAATCACAGTTACCATTCACCAAAAACTAACATCCACTGAAAATTAACAACGTGTCAAGCACTGACTTAGAATGTACATGTATTAACCAGTCTGATCCTCACAACACTGAGAGTTTTTGTTGTTGTTGTTAGGTGCCGTTGAGTCGGTATCCGACTCATAGCGACCCTCTGTACAACAGGGGAAACACTATTGTCAGTGCTTCTCTGCTGCTCATAAGGTTTTCAATGGCAGGTTGATTTTTGGGAGGGGGTTGCCAGGTCCTTCTCCCAGGCCTACAGCTTCTGGTGTTCCCAGGCAGTCTCCCATCCAGGTACTAACCAGGCCCATCCCTGCTTAGCTTCCGAGATCTGACGGGATCGGATGCCACAAGCCTACAGCTGCAGGCGCACTGAGAGTTTAGATCTATTATTATCCCAATTTCACAAATGAGCAAACCGAGTCAGAAAGAGGTTAGATAATGAGTCTTAGGTCACATAGCCAGTAAGTGATGGAGCCAGGATTTTAATCCAGGAAGTTAAGCTCTAGATGTAGTACCACCCTGATCATTACAGATTGATTCCTAGTTCTTTATAGTTCAAAATATCTAAGTAAAGACACAGGTCAATTACTCAGCCTTGTCATGCCACAATTTTCCCATCTGTAAATCGAGAATAACAGAACTTACCTTATACATTTGTTGTGAGCATCAAATGAACATAATACATGTGAAGTATCTATGCACATTGAAGGCTTTGCTTATAAGTGCTTGCTATATATGTATTAAATTGGTTTTAGTTTTGTGTTGGGCTAAATATTTTTAAAACTAGAGGGCAAATTTTATTAAAAATTTAGCAGACAATATGCTAGTCTCAGACAATATATATGGACTTACCTTGCCTAGAAATAACATGAAATCTCCCACTGTGTTGATGGCAGCCACTCTCAAAGCATTCTCCACCAGAATGACAAAGGCATCCTTTGCTGAGGTGCAGAAATTAGTGCTGTTGATAGCTGTGGCTGTGTATGCATTCTGGAAAAAAAGAAAAAAATATTTATCAGTAAATGGAAACTTACTTTTTAAAGATGTAAACCATGTATATTTCTAAAACACAACTTTCCTTTTTCTCTTCTTTTTTTCTTCTTTGGAACCAGAGGGGTTGAACCCAGGGCCTTAAGCATACTTTGCAAGTGTTCTACCACTGAGCTGCACCCCCAGCTCCTTTTTAATTTTTTATCTGGAGTCTAGAGCTCATTAAATTGCACAGGTTGCCTTTGGCCTCGAACTTGTGACCCTCCTGCCTCAGTCTCCTGAGTTGATGGGATTACAGTAGTACACCATGATGTCCAGCCAAAAACACTGACTTTAAAAAATACATATTGCATGGAAATTCATGGCTTTCGTGAGTTACAAACTGAGACAGTCCAAAGAAATATGAGACATTTGAAAAAAAACAAAAACAAAAACAAAAAAAAACTGATATGGTAAACAGAACTTTCCAGTTGGCTTAATTTGGATTCCTTAAAAATACTTGTTTATTAAAATACACACAAACGTTCCCAACATCCATGAAGGCCCATCCTGTCTTGTGAACTCAACTGAACATAATTTAGCCTTTCTCATTTGTCTCGCCTGCAGCCGTACCACTGTGCCGTCCAATTCTGTTAGATCTTGGAAGCTAAGCAAGGTCGGGACTGGTTAGTATTTGGACAGGAGACGGCCTGGGAACGCCAGATGCTGCAGGCTTGGGAGAAGGACCCAGCAACCCACTCCCAAAAAACAATCAGCCATTGAGAACAATCCCTGGAGAAGGACATCATGTTTGGGAGAGTGGCAGGTCAATGCAAAAGAGGAAAAGCCTCCAACAGATGGACTGACAGTGTCTGCAACAATGGGCTTAAACATAAATAAGATGGTTTGCCTGGCACAGAATCCGCAAGTGTTTCTATCTGCTGTACACAGGGTCGCTATGAGTCGGACTCGACTCGACGGCACCTAACAACAACAACAGCAGAGAAGCATGACAATAGCGTTTAGTCTGTTACACGTAAGGTCACTATAAGTTGGACATTGACTCCACAGCACCTAACAACAACAACAATTTGTCTCAGGTTTACAACTAGGAATATCAGTGTTACACAGGTAACCATTTTGGGGCTGTTTCACATATTCCAGAGAGATGAATGGGCATACAATTGCTGCGTTTTTTGTCGGGTACTCACCATCTCCATTTTGATGGCTATGTTGTCGTCACTTTTCACAGCTTATAGTTGACAGGTGCTTGTTGCCTGCATTTTATACCCTTCCCCACTGTGGGGATAGGACCCTAAACCTTTCACAAACAACCCTTCCCCATCATTCGGAGTGTGGTCCATGCTGCCTTCAGCTCTAGGGGTGGGCCTTCATTGATGTGAGCCAATCGAAGGCTCTACTCACCTCTCCATGGTGATTGGTTAAGGTGTTGACATGTAAACCAATCAGAGCCTAGGAATGTAAAATAGATGTCTACTGGGGCCTGTGGGAAAAAGGTTTTCTTTTTTTCCCATAGGCCTCAGGGAAGCTGCGAGTGGGGGCAGCCGGAGCATTTTGCCAACATAATGGGAAGGGCTGATGAAGGTCACAGTGTGAAACTGAGAGTGAAGCCAACACCAAGGGAGTCGGAGCAGAGAGAAACATGTACTTGAACTTGGTAACAATGAAATGCTTGCATAATTGAGAACTAACCAGATCTCTGGACTTCTCAGTTACAGAAGCTGATGTATTGCCAATAATCACTTTCCCCCATCTCCCTCTCTTCCTTGTGTAGTCACTATTGAGCTGGGGTTTCTCGTGTAACACCAAACCCCAGCTGATACACTCTCATTCAATTATACCTGTTTCTGCTGCCCTTTGTCCTCCTTCAACCACCAGTTACAAACTCTTAATGTTAGTGTTTCTCCATTCTTTTTTTTCCCCATGACATTCCAGAATAGCACTGCCATGTTATGAGAAATATAAATAACAGTTCATATACCTAAGTCTTAAAAAGGGAAAATACTGACTTTGTGACTAAAACTTTGGTCTTGAGGAATTTTTGATTTATTGCTATCTTTAATTACTGGTGTGTTGAAAATCTTGTAATTACTGGGAAACTGCTGGACCTAAAGAGCTTTACACTACGCTAGCTAATATTACCTATAAAGCTTTAGGCACTGAGACAGAGATAGTATTTAATTTATGAATTTTCTAACAGTATCCTTGTTATTAGGAAGCTGGTATGAAGATGAGATTTCAGTTACCAAAAATTTAATTCTCCATTATGATAAAATTCATTGATTAAAAATACAGAACATTTCAAGGCAAAGGAAAGAGAACTGTACTGAATAGGACACTACTTTTGGGTCTTAAGTTTTTTTTTTGGTAATGGAGCAGTAGGAAATTACAGCTTTGTGGAATACAGTATGATCTATATAGAGAGAATTATATCAAATAAAGTGGATTAATTTACTATCAGAATATATTACTATATTATGTTTATCTTAAAAGTCAATATATAAATATTTTAAAGAAATCATACTATTATTTTTTTTTCTGTTAGCTTTCATTTATTTGATGCTTCTTCTCTTATACTGTCATTGCCTGTACTTCTTACAAATTATAAGACAACAGGAACCAAAGAGTTAACTACCGAACTGCAGTGCTCCACATTTTTTCCTATCTTCTACAAAAACTTCTTTTGAAATATTCTGCAAAACGCCTCAATGAAGTAAAAATAAACTATACTTTTGATCTTGTGTAACTGTAACCCTGCTGAAAAATGATGGAAAAGAACTGCCCCAGCTAAACCTATACTCAGAGAACACAGATTGACTCCTGGTTCTCACCAGTTCCCTCAGTACTCACAAAAAAACCTCATTTAGTCATTTCTTCTAGAGTATAGGTGATCAAACTGCCACCTAAGGGGCATATCTGGCCTGCCAACTGCTTTTGTAAATGAAGTTTTACTGGAACATAGCCCTGCTCATTTAGCAGAATTGAGCACTTGTGACAGAGACTACATGCCCCATAAAGCCAAAATACTTACTTTCTGGTCCTTTACAGAAAAATTTGCTGACCTCTGTTCTGCAGTATTGCCAAGGGTCAATATTAACTTTGTTTATAGTCTGTGGGACCAACTTTCTCATCTTTTTTGCAATGCACACCAGATATTCTAATTTCAAGTTTTAATAACTTCCTACACAACTTCTAGTCTTTTAGCACCCTCCTGTTCCTCCTCTTGCGCTGGGAATTGAACTCACGGCCTCACACATGCTAGTCAAGTACTCTACCACTGAGCTATTCCCCCAGTCCCCTCATCATAATTCTTTAGTTCAGCAGTTTAACTGACAGGGATATAACTGTCCTGAAGAGAAATACCTTATTTCCCATATTCTAAGATGTGATTAAGAATCTAATGAACCAGTTATTAATAACAGGTTTTCAGGGGAAAATACTCTCCTTATTAACTATGATTATGAGATGCACTCCAATTTAAAAAGCATTACAATGTCTAGAATCAAGGAAATAGAACTCATTTAAATCAACTGGTCTCTTAGAGCCCCTCCCTTCATATGAGGAACAACTCTGAACTCCATTATTCTACCCTTTCCAGTTTCATCCTGAGTTTCTTTGAGATAGGAGACATCGCAAGAGGATCCATACACCCCGGTTCTCTCTTCTCTGTTGTCATCACAAAAGCTGCCTCCATCAGAGGGCCCTGCACTTCCAAACTAAACTATAAAAGCTTTGCATTCATTTGAGAATTAATTCTTCTCTTGGTTCTTTCTTCTTGCTTTGCCCCATTCCATCTACTCTTAGTACAGAAGCTATTTATTTGTAGATAAGGAATGAAGCAGCAATACTTCCTTTTCTTCACCCCTCAGTCCCACAGAACTGAGCATAGAAATTTATCCTTGGCAATATTCCTACAGTTCTGTACAACTCCTTTGTATTCAGTGTAACTGAAATACAAAATAAAGAGCCGATAGACATTCTGTAGGCTCTTTCACCTACACCCAGGACAGGAAGACAAGCTGCCTGAGATACACAAATGTCAAGATGATCTACCTCTTCAGGAGGAAAAATATGTCATAGATCACAGCTGGCCAAAGAAATTTCCCTTGTTTCCATATCTCCTAATCTAAAAAGATTCATGCAATGGTTCTCAAGACGTTTGAGTCTTTCATGGCTTTCCCTTATTAACTGTCCTCTGAGCTTTCTGCAGCCACCTCACTTAAGATTTTTAGAGTCCAACCACCTTCTTGGTCAGCCTTTCTTATCCTGAACTTAGCTGCCCACATAGAGCATCATTGATTAATATTTAGCCCCTGCCTAGCATCTGCTCAGGCAGGACACAAACTTAAGCCTAGTGTGTCAAGATTTAGTGAAAAAGTACTAATTATAGGAACAAAAATATGTTAGGGCAGAGGGTCACCATGCAGGTAATTAGACCTACTTGGCTGAAAGCACAGCTTCCACATTTTTACACTTTCCTTTCTTCATAGATGGACCTAGAAATTCTCTTAAAGTTTAAGATCCTTACATAAAGACTTAGCTAATAGGGGCAAGCTAGATAGCAATGGTAGGAAAGGGGAATAAGATAAAAGTAATACTACATGTTGATCTAAATCCAGTTTTGTTCTAAATTCTTAGACTTTTTAAAGGTCATAAGAATTAAATGTATGATGTTAAAGTAGATGTTTAAAACTGTCATTTGTCTTAGTCTACAACTGAAACATGAAAACCTGAGATGCATGAAGAATATTCCATATAATAAAATGTATTTTGTTTTATGTCACACAAAAATGTGCACATTCTTACAGTGGAAGCAATGGGATATAACAGAAAGAGCAAAGCAAATAGAATTGAAAACTCTCTACCTCTATTTTTAAGAGCTCATCAGTCAGAAAACAATGTCAAATGGACTATTTGTAAATGGTGTCATAGAAGGTCAAGACCTGACAATCCATGGAAAGCATGGTCTAGTTGTAACAATCTCTCCACCTAAAGTGAATTCTGTTACACTGAATGTATCATCACCTTCATGTCATATTAAACACCTGCAGAACAAATGGTGGTTCACAGTTCATTCTGTTTGCCAAATTCTATCACCTATGCTATAAATAGTAAATGGCTTATCAACTCTCTGTCTACTGTTCAGTAAATAAAGCAGTGTCAACAAACTGGTAGCACATAGAGAACTGATACTGTGGAGCCCAAAGACCTATTTACTCTGGCTTACTTAGATTTTTTTTTTAAATTAGTTGTCAACTTTTTAATAGCAGGAGACAAAACGTAATCATCTAGAATTCTGGCTTCTCTTAGAAAATTGGAAAAGCTAGAACTTGTGTAAGTTATCACACAGACACAGAAAGACTTAAGTAGTGACTATCTTCCTTAGATGAAATTTGAGCTCTCAGTTTACTAAAGGCCTCCACCACTCTCCATTGTCTTAGCCACAACCCCTTCAGTTATTTACAATATTTCAACTGGCTCTTGCATGTGTTTGTGTTTTCTAGCCATGCTCAAGGTTTTTTGATAGACTTCATGCAGATCGTAGGAGAGAAAGCAAAAGAAAGGATCGGATAAAGCAACACAAATGAACATGAGTAACTTATTGTTAAACATCTTCTAAAGAGTACTAGAGAAAACAGAATTCTAAATGGGAGATTCTGCATGTAAAGTATGAGGCATAGTGCCTGACACATGCTAAGTACTCTATGTTAGCTGACATTGTACTTAATATCACTATTTCACTGTACTTTGTTGAAGACCCTAAAGATAATTTCAAAGGGTAAACAAGTGATTAGACAAGAACTTTTTGAAAAATAAGTATGAGAGGGATTGCATCATAAAATTTTTGAGATATATAATGAAACTGTCGTTGTTGTTAGGTGCTGTGGAATTGAGTCTGACTAATAGCAACCCTCATAGGGTTTCCAATGACTGATTGTTTCAGGATTGCTTTGGGAGTGGACTACCACATCCTTCTCCCAAAAATGAAACTATAATACTTAAATATTGCAGTACTGGTATAAGTAGGCAGATCAATGGTATAGAAAAGTCCCAATACAGACTCAGACATGATATATAAGAATTTAATACATGATTAAATAGGAATTTCATAGCACAAGAAAGGTATATTAATCACTTACTGATCCTGGGACAATTGACTAAATCCCAGACAAATGAAAGTATTAAATTCTCCCACCAAATAATTATGTTGTTGTTGTTGTTAGGTGCCGTCGAGTCGGTATCCGACTCATAGCGACCCTCTGTACAACAGGGGAAACACTATCGTCAGTGCTTCTCTGCTGTTCACAGGGTTTTCAATGGCAGATTGATTTTTGGGAGGGGGTTGCCAAGTCCTTCTCCCAAAAATAATTAAAGAAACTTTTAAAAGGAAAAAGGAAACCAGTAAAAGTCCATAAGAAAATACAATGGAAAAATTGTTTGATCTTGATGTGGGAAAACCTTTCTAAGTATAAAAGCCAAGTAAGAAACCATAAAAGAAAAGTTTTAAAGACTTGACAGGAGAAAAATAAAAGCTACTACTTATTAAAAAATTTAAACTAACTGTGGACATTACTATAGAATAAGCTGCCATTTCTTGAGGACTTGCTGAATTTCAAGAATGTGCTCAGCACATTTCATCCTCAAAATAATAATCACTACAGATACTTTTATCTCTGTTTGACAGACCAAGTTTATCAGAGGTTGCTGTTGTTGTTAGGTGCCATCAAGTTTAATGACCCAATGTATAACAGACAAAACACTATTGTCACGCTTCTCTGCTATTCATAGGGTTTTCAATGGCTGATTGTTTTGTGGCGAGTGGGTTGCCGGGTCCTTCTCCCAAGCCTACAGCATCTGCTGTTCCCATGCAGTCTCCTATCCAAATACTAACCAGGTCTGACCCTGCTTAACTTCTGAGATCTGATGGGATTGGACACCGCAGTGGTATGGCTGCAAGTTATCAGACGTTGTTGTTGTTGTTAAGTGCATTCAAGTTGGTATCCGACTCCTAGCGACCCTCATAGGGTTTTCAATGGCTGACTGTTTCGGGATTGTCTTGGGAGTGAATTGCCAGGTCCTTCTCCCATTTTTGCGGTGCTGGGAATTGAACTCGGGACCTCAGAGACTACAGTGCAGCGCTCTATCAACTGAGCTAAATCCCAGCATTATCAGACATTACTACATTGAAATAAAATATTACAAACTTTTTCTGAGAGTATTTTGATTATAGTAACTACCATGTTGGCATGGTGAAATTATAGGTAATGTTTTGTTCTTGACCAAGATTTCTAAACTCTTAATATTTTTATATTATGTTTACCTTTAGAGAAAAGTGAGGTATTTTTAGAATTATTTTTTGGATTATCTTTGCCACAGCTTTCTTATTTGAGAGTCAATAACAACTCTTAAAAGTGAGTAGGTGAGTAGTTTATTTATAAAAAGAAAAAGAAAACTAAGAGGAGGAGGGAAAGTGATAACACTCAGTGCCTACAAAGAGCCAGGCATTGTAAGAATTGATTTACCTGTATTGTACTTCATTCTTGCCTAACACTTATGAGGTTGGGCGTATTTTTCTCTACTTACTAAAGAAGGAAACAGAGACTTGGAGATTTCACTGAGTTCCCTAAGATGTATACTGTTGAGAATGAAACACATCATCAACATCTGGGTTCTCTAAACATTGCACATCTCGTCAAGGCTCCCAAATGTGTGGGCTCAAACTTACATATATTGAAAAAAGGAACTTCATATTCAAATGCAGTGATTCGTAATGGAGGAAGCACAGAAGGTGTGAGCTGGCTGTGACAGCTGTGGCTCTATCCCCAGCAGGGCACTAGGTTTAGAAGTGCCCAGCATGTGCAGGGCACTAAGGAGGGGACTGTCTGGGCACCTGTCCTTCATGCTCTGACACTGTGCTTTAAAATTTTGCAAGATCTCTGGAAGTCATTTATTCAGCACTGCTATGATCTCCATCATCTTACATAGGAGTGGATGAGTGTCTACCCAACTCCGAAACATCTCACAAGAAAGAGGTTTAAGAGAGTCTACTGTAGGAAACTGATCCTTAGGCTCCACCTGTAATAGGAGGAAGTTTTCTCAAATCTTCAATATGTTCAATATGAGGACAGGAGACAGGAAGCACCACACATGAGCAGTCCCCATATGGCCGTACTTCATATTCCCTAACAGAACTATCAAGGATGAATTCAGAATTTTCCCTAAACTTTTGCTTACATGTTTATTACTATTTTCATGCTTCCCTTGAAACCTCAAGCATCATGTCTAAAAATGAAGATTCAAAATGGACACACCTGTATAAGAAAGACCAACATCTCAGGACTGTTTGTGAACCACTGACTAGCCTTTAGCTTAAGATATGCTGAAAATCCTAGATTTTTTTCATCTGCCTCCTATCCTTTTTTCCCGCCTCAGTACCTGGAGGTTCAACCCAGGGCCTTGCACATACTTTACAAGTGCTCTACCACTGGGCTGCACCCCCAGCCCCTTTCTTATTTTTTATCCTAAGACAGGGTTTTGCTACATGATGCAGGCTGTCTCTGACCTCAAACTTGCAATCCTTCCACCTCCACCTCCCACATTGCTGAGATTACAGGTGTGCTTCATTGCACCTGGCTGGTTACTATCTTGACATTGTGATTATTTTTTTCCTTCAGTATAAATGTACATCTCCTTTTTGACATTCTTACTTGTAGTTTCATGTCACCCTGTTAGTCTTTCTAAATCCAAATAGTCACTGATGTAACTAATAATTCATTCAGAAAACACTCAAAGACTACCTATTGTGTACCAGACACTTTGCTAGTTTCTGGGGATAAAAAGAAAAATAAGATCTTTGCCTTTAATTAGATAGAAATCTAAAGTTGAAGATACAGAAATAATGTTGTTGTTGTTGTAAGGTGCTGTCGAGTCAGTATCCGACTCATAGCAACCCTCATAGGGTTTTCAGTGGCTGTTTCGGGATTGCCTTGGGAATGGATTGCCAGGCCTGTCTCCCATTTTTGCGGTTCTGGGAATTGAACTCAGGACCTCAGAGACTGCAGTGCAGCGCTCTACCAATTGAGCTAAATCCCAGCCCACAGAAATAATAAGCAGTCTCAATTTCTTAGTATTTTCACAGAGGTGTGAACTCAAAGTTTGGCAGAGGGACCAGTGATGAGGGAAAGCTTCTTAGAGGTGAGGCTCAGATATAACCAGTAAGACACAGTGGGAACTAGTCAGGTGTTGAAAGGAAATCATTCTAGGCACAACTGGGAAATACTAAAAGCAAAAGTAGCCTGGGGAAGGTGGTGGGAACTGAGACTAGAGAGCTAGCCTTAGCCTACCTCCCCAAAGATAAGCTACTTATAATTGGCACAAAATAAAAGGGCTATGATTTTTAGTGTGTCTATCATCTTTTATTTTTTATTTTTATTTTTAAAGAGGGATGAGTCTGGCCCAAGCCATATTTTAAAGAACATAATTTTTTGGCCTGTTATGGGTATTACTAATTAGTTGTTGTTGTTGTTGTTGTTGTTGTTGTTAGGTGCTGTTGAGTCGGTATCTGACTCATAGTGACCCTACATACAACAGGCGAAATACTATTATCAGTACTTCTCTGCTATTCATGGGGTTTTCAATGGGGGATTATTTTTTGGGAGTGGGTTGCCAGGTCCTTCTCCCTAGCCTACAGCACCTGGTGTTCCCGGACAGTCTCCCATCCAAGTACTAACCTGGCCCAACCTTGCTTAACTTCTAAGATCTGACAGGATTGGACACCACAGTGTTATGGCTGCAGGCATATTACTAATTACAGTATTTTTAAATGAGCTTCCAGACACTTGTACATCCATAGAGAATATTATGATCCACAGGAATTTTGCTAATGAAATGTCATACCTACTTTCTCATATTAGCCATACAGCCCAATAAAGCAAAGTGCAGGCATGCTCAATGCCAAGGCCACAGGACTATCATTCTTTGACTATCCTGGAGTGAATGGAAGATGTAATGTTCATAGGTAAGTGGTGAGAAAGTCAATCACTTAGAGGTAAATGGTGAGAAAGTCAATTTTGTCTTTGGCCTGTTAGGTGAGAGCATCAATACATTAGAATTGATTTTCAGGGGTTGGAAAAGCAGCAGAAAAAAAAAGGGTAGGAATCTGCAGAGTGCTCCACAGAGATCCCTACATGCTTGGATATAGAAGGACAGAGGCCCAACCAACTCCCTTAAGAACTGTTATCCTGTAAGTATCAACTTCTCCAGCCAACCTTAGAAATAACACTGTCTTTGATAATGTTTCTCAGGTCAATATCATAGTGCTTAGTAGATGGACCCCCTCCTCCCTCCAAAAAAAAGATCAGCATAGAGAGCACACTGGTTTTGAACAATAGCACACAATTGCAAAAAAAGGATCAAGTGTCACAACAGCTTTATAATAAAAGCTTCCAAACAACAATTAAAATAATTCAAGAAGAATAGCTAGTGTAGAGAGATTTTTAGGGGGGAAAAAAAAGGATGAGAATCAAGAGATAAGTGTCTTTCCAGAAAGATAAACCCTAATGGTGTTTTAACCATGTATTAAAATTAAAAGCAGAATAATGAAACTTAAGGACACATATTAACTTATTTTTTAAAGATTTAATTTAGTTTTTTGGTACATATATTAATTTAAAAAATAAGAGTAGGGCTGAAATAGACATATTTGATTTAGGTATAATGTATAATAGAATAAGAAAAACATAAACATTTTCAACTAAGTTCAATTATTTTATCTTGGAAAAAGAAATAGCAAAGCTATCGGAAAGTGAAAATAGATGTATTTTTAAAATATTTTACCTGATTTAAATAATTTAGGCACTTTTCAAGACACCAAAGGCAACAAATGCAAGATTTCAGCACACATCGTGCACAAGCATTTTCCTAGACAAAAGAAAAAGTTGAGATAATTAAAAAACTAAAAGTAATGTAGAACACTTCAAATGTTGGAGAAACAAATAAAAATTTAAAAATCACAATCTGTGCATCAAAGCCTCCATGTCTACTCTTCCTCCTTAAAATACAAGGGCTGAATTATTTTTAATCAGTTCAATTCAACATTTACTTAGTACCTATTGCACATATGATACAGGAAGGCATGCAACATCAGCAAGAAATTTAAAATCTAATAGAAAAATGCTACTCATGTAAAAGGTTAAAATCAGAATGTTATTATATACTACTAAGTAGTGTTGTTGTTGCTGTTGTTATTGTTGTTGTTGTTGTTGTTAGATGTCGTCGAGTTGGTGTCCGACTCATAGAAACCCTATGTAGAACAGGTGAAACAGTATTGTTAGTGCTTCTCTGCTATTCATAGGGTTTTCAATGGCTGATTGTGTTTTGGGAGTGGGTTGCCAGATCCTTCTCCTACGCCTACAGCACCTGGTATTTCCAGGTGGTGTCCCATCTAAGTACTAACCACACCCAACCCTGCTTAGCTTCCAAGATCTGATGGGATTGGACACCACAGTGGTACAGCTGCAGGCTAGTAAGTGTTATGAGTGGAAAACAGAGAGACATAATATTGCTTGGGGGATGGGAAGAATCAGGAAAGGTTTGTACAAAGAAGTGGCCTTTGAGCTAAAGTATGCTAAAATCCATGTTATTTCCACAGTCAAGGATAGGGAAATCCTTATATATGCCAGATATTAACCACTTGTAAGATGTATAGTTTATACGTATTTTCCTGTCTTATCAATCTGTAGATTGTTTCCTTTCCCACGCAGAAAGAAACCTTTTAGTTTGATGTAATCCCATTTATCAATTTTTGGTTTTGTCACCTGTGTTTTTCAAGTCTTATCAAAAAGAAAAAGTAAAAAAAAAAAATCCTTGCCCAGACCAATGTCCTGGAGGATTTCCCTGTTTTCTTCTACTAGTAGAGTTGGTCAGTAATTACCAAGTTACCAATAGGAGGACTAATTTCTAGGGTTCTGTTACACAGTAGGTTGACTATGGTTAACAATACTAGATTGGATATTTCAAAATAGCTAGAAGAGAGCGATCTTGAATGTTCTTACTGCAAAGAAACAATAAACGTGTGAAGTCTGGCTATGTTAAATACCCTCACTTGATTTTTGCACAAGATATACCTGTATCAAAACAATACACTATACCCCATAAATATGTATAATTGTTATGCATTGATGAAAAACAAAATTTAAAAAAAGAGAAAGGAAAGCAAAGGGGTTCTAAAGAGGAAAGTGTGTGAGTCAAAAGAAGTACAGGATACTCTTGGAGACCAGTGATTAGATGAATTTTGACTGAGCATATGGAGTGTATGAATGGCAGACAAGAATAAAGGACTGGATTCTACTTGTTAAGACTTTGAAGAAGACATTCACAATTGTGCATTTACCATCGTTGAATGTTTTACTACATGCAAAACCGAGGTCTGGAATATGCCCACAAAAACTGGAGAAAAGTCTTTTCCCCTTACCTTTCCTTTGAGCTGACTGTGAATGTACATAAGGATCATTCGTGGAATTTTGACTAGTGTGATAATGAAAGATCCTTTCGCCACAGTTCCAAGGTGATATCGAATAAGGCGATTTACAGATGCCAGAATAGGTGTAAATGGCAAATTCCTTTTATCCCTATTTTAAAAATGACCGAAAAGACAATTAAAACAAAGTGTCGACCAGGATGGAACTACAAGTATGGTTTAGAGTCTACCTTTATAACAAAGTGGCAAAGTGATATATAACTAACACAAATGCTACAGATATTCCACATAAAATTAATGTTTAAATTCTCAAAGGTAATTTTATGGAGTTCTTATGCTCTATGACTATTTAACTTAAATAAAACTATGCTTTGAAAGCTGTTATTAATGAATACTTAAGGAGTTAACTGTCAATCAGAAAACAGAATTTAGAAAGATGTTTAATCTAGATATGGCACCTCACTGTGATATAAAACTATGCACCCCATAGCTCTAAAACTGAAGTTAGCAAAGACTCACAAGAGTTCTTCTGAACCAAACAAAGCCTGTTGTCCTTTGATGGACTTTTATATAAAATAAACCTACACATGGCAGTACTACACTTTTCCACTAAAAGTAATTTAAGCTATATCATGACATGCTATTCTGAAATTTTTTTGAGAAAGTCACAGAAATTATAAGATACAGAAGAACAATCTCCCAATCTTCCCCCTCACTGAATTATCAACTATAACATTTTGTCACATTCATTCTCCTTATTTTTTTAAAGAATGGAAACTCAGTTCGAGCCTCAGTCCCATTCCCTTCTCCTCCACCCTGCAGACATGATCACTTAGCTGAACTGGAGTTTTCTGACAAGGACCAAATCTTACCTAGTAAAATAGTAAGTTACCACAGCTCCTGCCACAGTCATCTGCTGACATGCCAGAATGAACTCACTGATCCAAATCAGGCCGACCACATGGTACCACCACATGTACTGTAGAGGCCCAGAAATTTTGAACTCCACAAAGCCTTGATCATTCTGAACAGCACTGCCTAGGAAAATGCCAAGGAAGGAAAGAAATATCACATAAAATACAAATCAAGAAACACAAGAAATTAGTCTAATTTTCAACAATAGTTCCCACTCCCAAACCACTAACACGTCATGCTCTTTAGGGTGATTTCATTAAGGGACAAAAGTAATTATCATTTAAAAGGTAGTAAAATTAAATACTATCTAATTACACATTTTGATTTCCTTAAAGGCACCAAATAGAGCTTTCCAAAGTTATTCTATTTGAATGTAGTTCTCATTATATTATCAGTTACTTAGGCATGAGTTTTCAAACACTTCAGTATTTTTTTCAGAGTTATTTATCCAGTAATTATAGATCTAAACTATTAGCTAAGCACAGGGATTAATATTATATCTATTTGGCAAGTGTGTGCTGAATGGACAGAAAAATTGCATACAAGTTACTATACTTACACTACACTTCACAATTAATTCCATTTAGGTTTAACTTTGGATAATTGAGTCCAGCCACCAGCAAGTTAGAGAGTTTAACTGTGAACTGTATTATCTGCAGGAACTCTAGCTCTGTTCAGGATATTTCCAAACTAGAAAATCCGAAGCAGCAAAATGATCATTGGCTATAACTGGACTTTGAAGCAATTCTAGAGAGGCTCTGAATTCATCAATTCATTCTAGAATGGATCCAAATGTCAGTACAGAACTCACTTCAAATCCATGACCATCTCAAAACCAGTCTGCAACTTCAGGCCTTACCTGGTCTAGGACATTGCTAGGACACTCTAAAAATTATGAACACGGAATGAGTTATTCATGAGCCAGTTCCACTGCTAGATATGATGGCTACTTGACGTTTGGCAGTAAATGTGTTAAGAATTCTCTCTCTCTCTGATGTGTGTGTGTGTGTGTGTGTGTGTGTGTGTGTGTGTGTGTGCGTGCGCGCGCGCACGCGTGCCCTGGGGATTGAACCCAGGGCCTCACAAATGTTAGGCAAGTACTCCACCACTGATTCTGTTCTGATGTTTTAAAATATCAGAGTGCAAATTCAGTGTATCACTAAGAGAAAGAAGCAACGTATCTTCTTACCGGTAGTGCCAAGAAAAAGAAGTGTCATGATCCAGTACACCCAAAACAAGACAAGAGCAAAGAAAGTCCAAAAGGGTTGGAAGACTAGCAGTGGCAGGTGAATGAAGACCTTGCCAGCCACATGGAACAAGGCAATGGTGAGAGCAACACGTTTGCGCATGACCAACATTATCAGGAACAAGATAACCTGAATGGACAGAACAGAGGGAAAACATCTAGTTACTCCTCTAACTAGTGACAACAGACACTAAAAGTCCTAGAAATTTTTGACTCAACTCTCCCAAACTTTGAAGTATCATTTCTAAATCCTAATAGTATTTTGAGTCTGCATCTTTTACAGTAGTAATCATTTTCAATTGTATCATGCTTCCTAAGTGTTGTATAGAGCTAAACATAGAAGAATTTCACAATTTACTGAGTCCTGAAATTTCTCTACCTTTCCTTTCACTCACAACATGTTGTCAGTCAGGATGAGACTCTTCATTTGAACACATACATGTTTGTTACTCTGAAAAAGGGTGAGAGAAGCCAGGTGTGGTGGAGTAAACCTGTAATCCCAGCACTTAGGTGGCTGAGGCAGGAGGATCGCAGGTTCAAGGCCAGCCTGGTTAGATAGTGACTTTGGAGCCAGCCTGGACTATGTAGTGAGACCCTATCTCAAAAAAATAGGATGAGAGAACCATGTGCCACCACCTCAAAAGCATTGGGGGTATTTATTTGTATCTCACTTCCTTTAATGATAAGTAGACAAGTAGATGGAATGGTATATTTCTTAACATACTTTTCTACAGCAGAGAGAATTGTTTTTTAAATGTAATTACGACAATAAGAAACATTTTCTTATTAGGAAATGATGATGTAAATATTTTAAGTGAAAATCTTCTCGCAAAAAGCAGACAGGGGCTGGGCATGGGGGTGCCCACCTGCAATCCCAGCACTGAGAGGCTGAGGCAGGAGAACTCAGAAGAGTTTGAATCCAGCCTGGACTACACAGTAAGACCTTGTCTCAAAAACAAAACAAAACAAAACAAAACAAAACAGCAAACCAAAAAATAGGGTAGATAAACTGTTGCATCAAAGAACATTCAATTGTGAACATCTCCAGCAGACTTTTTGGTATTTTGTTGTGGGACAGATATTTTACCTAATGAAGATCACAGATAGAAATGCAAAAGCTAGAGGTGAGTTTCTGCTTCATTAATGATCTCTTCAAAATAGAAACATAGAACTGAAAGATCTTAGCCTGTACTCACTGTGAACACTGTAGCTGAAATGGCATAAATGAGGAGGGCCCGGAGATTGTCTTCAGCTATCTGAAGCTGTTCAGGAATAACTGTTTCTTTAGGAGACTTTCTCTGCTTTGCATATAACCACCATAGTACACCTGTGCCACCTGGGACAAAAAACAATGGTTTTTTACAGTAATTAACACAAGAAAATATGTGACATAAGTTCTCAATTTTCTGGACCTTTCCTAGACATTATCATGGAACTGATGCAGTGATAATTCATTTAGCTGGGAGGTATCAGCTACAACTTTTTCCCAGCAAAAGGGAAGTGCCAATTATCATCTTTCACGTTAAGCACTTGGAAACTCTTCAGTGTATCAAATAAACTTCCTCTAAATGTTATTATCATTGATTATAAAGCTAAGAGAGAGCTAGTAATAACAGATACCTCTGAGAGGAATTGGTTACCCGAATGCCTAATGATGGCACAGTCATTTAATTGATTAAATACTGTACAATGAATAAATGAATACCAAAACAGTACTTCTGGGCTGGGCTGTGGCTAAATGTAGAAGCTTGTCTAGCATGCATGAGGTCCTGGAATCAATCCCTAGCACCTCAAAGCAAAACAAAATAAATTCCAGCTAAAGGTGAGAAGAAAGATAGGAAATCTCTGATAGCAGTGAGTGCTAAAGCTAAGTATTTTTTACCTCCAATACTGATTCAATACAAAAATTCAGAGAATCAGACTGAAGAGGGAGGCAGTCTTACCTTCATATAGAAGAGCTGAATTATTCTACCGTTACTTAATACATTCAGCAAACATTTTGAGTGCCTACAGAACCTATTTCTCTGGGGGGTGAGGCAGTAAATGAAACCATGTCCCCTCTCACTGTTCATTAAGCTTATATGTTGTTGTTGTTAGGTGCCGTTGAGTCGGTATCCGATTCATAGCAACCCTCATAGGGTTTTCAATGGCTGACTGTTTTGGGATTGCCTTGAGAGTGGATTGCCAGGCCCTTCTCCCATTTTTGTGGTGCTGGGAATTGAACTCGGGACCTCAGAGACTGCAGTGCACTGCTCTACCAACTGAGCTAAATCCCAGCTCCAAGTTTATATAGTAGTGTGGAAACAAACAAAAAGGAAAAAAGTAAAGACAGAGTATATGAAATCCAAGGAAAAAAAAATCTACTAGGGATAGTACTTGGTTTAGGAAGACATTGCCAACTTTATATAACTTCGATAAGCAAGGCCTCACTGGGAAGATGATGCCTGAGCAAGAGAGTGAAAAGACGGAATGAGAAATCTATAACACTGCCTAAGGGAAAAGTGTTCCAGGCAAAGTTCTAGGATGCTGAGGTGGGACCATGCCCAATGTGAGAGAAAGTAAGCAATAAGGAAGGTGGTAGGAGATTTGGACAGATGGGCAGCTGTGGACCAGAACATCTTATAAAGCCTTATAGGCCACAGTAAAGAGGGAAGATTTAAGAGCAGAGTTGTGTATGGAGATTGGATAAGATAAATGCCTAGAAGATAAAAGACTAGGCTAAGACCTGTGTATGTACACCTGATTTCCATCTGTACCCAAGTAAAGAGTGAAGAGGTCAAAGGGAAATTCTGTATCATATCTGTTGACAAATACCAAGCACGAATTTTTCTTCTGTTGAAGATGAGTAAAACCAAAATAACCAAGAGGCTGTGAAAAATATTTCTTCCCTTTTGAAATCTTGTAGGTGCAAGAAAAATTGTTCAGAATTTTTTTGCTGTAGTTGGGTGCCATTAAGTTGCATCTGACTCATTGTGACCCTATGTGTAGAATAAAACACTACCCAACATTGTACCGTGCACATGATCTTTTTATGTTTTGAGCCAGTGTTACAACCCACTATGTTTTTTCTCATTTTGAGTCATGCCATATTAGCAAAAGGAGGTCCCAGAGGTACTGGGGAATTGAACCTGGGGCCTCTTGCCGGCTTTTCTTTGCAAGCACTTAACCGCTAAGTTGTACTCCCAGCCCAGAAACTGTTTAACACCTTTAAAAAAAAATGGAAGAAAGTAAAAATGGAAGAAAGTATGTTCTGTAAAAATAGGAATTAAGTTATGAGAAAAACTGAAGTTCAAGTGAAATAATAATGATGACATAAAGGAAGATGTTCACAACAGCCACAGTAGACATCATTTATTAAACATTTAAATCTGTGCTAGGAACTGTGTTAACCTCTCTGAGTTATAACCTCATTTAATCACAACTTAAGAGGTTATTATTAACTCGACAAATGAAGAAATTTGAAATTTAGGTATGCTAAGTAATGTGAGAAACATCACATACATAGTAAGTATCAGAGCTGTGCTTCAAATTCAGATTTATTGTAACAACTATCCATCTAAACACAGAATGAAATACAAAGGCTTAAAGCTAAAATGAAATGAAAGATTCTGAGCGAAGGAAGAACTACAAATATAATGAAAGTGGAATAACAAAATTTAGATCCTCATCATAGGTAGTTGGGTACAGAACTGATAGTAAGGAAAACTGATAGTGAGTAGAAGTAAACTTGAAGAGCTTTCCCTGCATGTAAAACAAAAATGACAAAAACATTGAAATGATAATTTAGAATATTATACTTGAAAAATAAACAATGACCTTAAGAAAAAAGCCCCTGGAACAGAAAGAACACTCAAATACATAAAGAACGATTTTTAGAGCTGAAAATCATCCTTCCCCAAGAGATCAATAGGCAAATAAATCTAAGATAGAATTAGATAAAAATCTTTAAATTACAAGGCTATGCTAAAAAATATTATAAACATCTAGGCAGATGGAATAGGTTATGTGCATAGGAATAAAATTTAGGCTATTTTTTGAGTTCTCTGAAGTAAAAGTACAGACACAAGGGAGCACACTGTAAAGTTTATACCAACAAGTCCAAAATTCACGTGTGAAGGCAAAGACAATCCCAGATAAGCAAGAATTGAGAAAATATATAATTCATAAGTCTTTCATGAATAAATTACTTGAATTCCAGTCTATATAAAGATGAAAAAAATTTAAAAAGTCAAGACCAAATGCTTATGGAAAAAAGACTAGTAGTTCTTACTAAAGCTAATCCAGGAAAACTTAAACATAAATATAAATATAATCCTGAAACTCTTTAGGGCAAAAGTAAGTAATTTTTTTTTAAAAGACATAGTATATGAAAGTATTTTAACTTCAATAATAACCTGAATACAAAAACTCACATTATTCAACAAGGCTGAAAAGTGGGAGTTAGCTGAAGAGAGTAAGAGATAAAAGGAAGAAAAGTTGGTGCTAAATTTAAAAAAAATAGGAGAAAAGTCAACACACAGCATTTTTGTCTTTAACAATCAGAGAATTCTAGATTATAGAGTATTTCCTGAATACATGTAGGTTACCAACTGTATGTATACCCATCCAAAGAAAGGACAATTGTCAGAAAAAACAGTTTATATGGAAAAGATAGAGAAAATATGAAAGTATAAATTCCGGGAAACCATCAAACAGATGACAACAGTAAAACCACACTTACCACTTAGGATTATAAGTGTAAGTGGAGACAGACTCAACACTAAAAGAGCTTCATATTCAGCTTAAAAAATTTAAATAATGTACGTTCATATACATACACAAAAGAAAAAGGTCTGGACTTCAAATGTCAACTGAGGTGAAATGAGGAAGAGGGGACAGAATTATGAAATTCTTAAGGCAAAAATCACTTACTAGGAGAAGGTACTGCATATGAAAGTAAAAATTTTATTTTCTTCTGTTTGCTACCATGGAATTAATTAAGCATGAAAACAAAGAAAGAAATAGCTTACCAAGTGAACCCAGTATGACCAGAATTGTTAAGATCCACACAAGAACTCTTGATATATACCTGATTATCACCATCAGGATCATGGATAGAACTGCAGGGAAGATAAATAGAGAACATGTAGAGCATTATTTGAAAACATAGGAGAATATAAAGAGAAACCCTTTCAATTGTTGTTTTTTCCCCCGGGGCAATAATGTGTCACTACTGACTAGTTTTTGACCACAATTTAGGTAAGAAAAGAAACTGGCTGCATTTGTAGTTTGATTTTGCTACTTGTATCACTTAAATAGCATCACTCAAAAGCAAAGGCACCTAATTGAGTGAGTTTACAAACTACAGAAAAGAATACATGCAAATGCACATGGTAACTCAAAACAGCAGAGGACTTTTGTGGATTCACGATGAAGACATCAGACATGCAAACACACATGCCAGCACACAAAGTATAGAGAATGACATGTCATGTTGGTGACAAGAAAAATTATCACATGTAGACAGAAATCAGTTTAATTAGTGCTACACTGCCTTGAATAATCTATGAATATCAAAACCAACCTCTTTGATTGTCATTCAACAAACTAGAAGGTATTTTATCTTTATCTGACATTTTTATCTTTTAACTCTAGAACTACAATGGAGTTTCTGACACTATAGGATAATAACCTGACACCTATTGAGGCCAATAATCCTCTGGCCTCTTCACAACTGATTGAAAAGCCTTTCCTCCAGAATGAACAAAGCTTAGTCTGAGTCAACTAATTAATTAGCTAACTCCTTTACCTGTTGCAAATTTAGTCCTAGTGTGCTAAAATCATGAGTAAAATACTCACAAAAGAGAGGATTTAGCCTTTGCATGGGAAAAATATTTCTGAAATAATCATTTTTTAACTCTTTAATAATGTAAAAGCCCATCCTACAAACAAATGATCAAAGATATGTTGGGTTTTATTATACCTTTAGGCCTCAACAGGGAATCACTCTAATAAAAAATGGAATTCCAGTGAATTCACAACATTTCCTCTATTTTTAAGGTTTGGATTTTATTTTTGGTTAAAGCATTCAAGTATTTCAGAAACCAAGTAATTTGTACATAAAGTTAGACTAATAGGTTTCTTTGGGGCATTTACAAAGCCAAATAAATGGTTAGGATCTGTGTCTAAGAATGTTATTAAGGTACTCACTTTTGTAATAAATGTACAGGAACGAAAAACAGATGGGAGCCCTTCAAATACCACAGAATTAGATTTTCACATGGACAGCCTTATTGCAATTGAGTCAAGTACTACCTAAGCAAAAAGAAAATACTCTCTAATGACAGGAAAGATGGAAATATAGCTTGTATATTCTCAATGTCTATAATTGCTATTAATAGGCATAAGTACTAATTTTACTTACATAATAAAATACATACTTGTTTGGCTCCTACCAGTTTACTTCTCCCAACTAAGGAGGCCTTTAAGCTTTGATATGCCCTCATATAGTTCTAGAATAATAAGCGTTTTCATCTTGAAAATCAAAATTTAATTTGATTATCTACTTGTTGACCAGAAAATTCAGTGGCTAACAAGTGGAGATTTCCTAACTTTTCCAGCAATACAGTGATATTATGAACTATAGCAATGAAAAGAAAATTACATACTTCAAAAGTAATCTACCAGAAATCCATGTTCTTAAACAGAAACGTAAGAGAATATGTGGCTTCTTTCATAAGTAAATATACCATTTGGAATTATAACTAAAAACAGAGGGTTGTTGACTCATTAAAAAAGCCTGCGACTATCATATTAAAGGTAATTGTACACTTATTAACCAAAGTTTGAGAAAACAATGTTTTCTCCAATGAAAGAAAAAGAAGGGAAATGAGTTTCAGATATATATATATATATATATATATATATATATATATATGTATATATATACACATTTTATAACTATATATAATCTGAAACAATTATGTTGGCTATGGGAAGTTAAACATTTTACAAGTATCTCCAGCTGTATTCATATTTTGGCTAAAAGACAGAACAGTCTTCTACTGCAGTAGTATGCAATAGCTAATAATGAGAAAAACAATTACCTAGTGATAACAAGCAAAGTCCCAATATAATTTCTTTGCTGGTCATTACTCCACTAATCAGCCTGTGTAAGACACTATTGTCACTGACAAAGGTGATCAGGGCCTCTGCAAACTTGGCATAGCAGGAAATGTTCACAGGAGCACAGCGATGGAAGAATGGAATAGGTGCACTGGTGACACAAGAAAAAAAATCAGAAAAAAAATTACTCCTACTTAATATAAATGCCACATCAAACACACAAATGAAAGGTGAATATGGCTGCAATACACTCCACCCTCCACACATCATTATGGGGCTAAAAGCTGTGTGCTTAATGCTATGAATATGATTGTTATGGGTAGTGATGCAAATTTTACCATAAGCCTTATCAAAGAGGGTGGAGTGCATGTTCCAACAGAAGACATTACCCGCCCCTTTTGAAAAGAAAGGCACACATACACATACACATACACACACAGAACTACCAGAAGCAAAACCAAACACTTAAACTCCTTAGCTGCACATCTACCAGGTAAGGGGCATATGCCAAAGCCTACAAACATACTTCATTGAACTGAAAATGAACATTTGCCATAAGCAAGTTAAAAGTAAAATACACACATGCTTTTACTTGAAATGTGCCACCATTTATACTGTTTCCTCTAACAAAAGAGCATACAAAACCTCAGATTAATAAAGGTATTTAGGGCAGAAGCTTAATACATCTCATATAAACCAAGTCATGCCAAGACATTAATATACAGTATAATATGCAGCTATTTAAAATAATAACTATGAGTACTAATATATAGAAATGTTTATAATGTAATAATTCAAGGGAAAAAAGTATATACAATGTGATGGTGACATCTCTGCAGAAAAATATATAGAAGAATGGGAGCAGAAAAAAGTATATTTAAAAAGTAAAAACTGGTTTGTTAAGGTCATAGAATTCTAGGCTATTTTCTTTTCTTTATATGTTACCAATACTCCAAGATTATACGTGCCATAAAAAAGGAAAATAACCAATTATTTAATCATTTAATGTTTAATCCAAGCTTACATGGGCTGCAGTTTTGACTTGTAAAGAAGCATAGCTGTGTATGAGCTATAACAAATTTGGTGTGTAACATGGTTCTACTTCAATCACTGAGAAGACAATATACAACTATTCCATGAAAATTTTAAAGAAAGGACTGAATATGCTTTCAGTTGTGATTTGTTAGGATTTTAGGGGAGCCCATACAGATATCTATGCACAAAAACACACTTACGTGTGAATTAAGTTAAAATGTGACCATCATTAACATGAATCCCAATTTTGACTATCAGTGACAGGTCTGACATAACATTTTTGACTAGAAGAATGTAAAAATGTTCTCATTCTTGGTTGGCCCTATATTTTGGTTCAAATAGTAGATGAAATCACATGATTGGGCATCAAATTCCAAGGTTTCTAATATCAGCAAAACAACTTTGTATGACTTGAAGCAAAACACTGTTACTTTCCTCAAAAAGTGTTTCTTTTCAAATAAGAGTACGCGTGAACTATGTATCTGCTTTCATTAAATGTTAGTAAATAAGCACCAATGATAATATGAATAAGCAACACCTTCAGTGCTATTATACTTCATGAAACAAAATAATTTAAAGATGTAGCCTTACCTTAGTACTACTTCAGTAAAATGTATCAAAAAACAATGATGTAATAATGTGATGTGAATATTAATTTTTAAAAATTATTGGGGGTCCCTGAGTTTGTATTTGTGTAAACCTCTAAAATGGTGTTAGTGAAAGTTAATGCCAAACATCTGACATTTTATTAGAAATTGCAGGAAGTCAGAGCATTCTGAGTAACGGTTGAATTACAGGTATGCAAGTCATCGTTTTTTGAGCAAAAGTGTTTTCACTTTTGATGTAAGAAGGTATTAAATGACAACACTTTTAAGTGAAATGAATTTAGTTGGAATTATTACAAGAATCAAAAAGGATTAACTATAAATTTCTAAGTCAATTGAGGCTGATGAGGTGCAGAAATCTTTAAACTGACAACATTGTGGTGACTTAGGGCTTTCTTTTCTGACGTTGTCCAGATGCTTTCTCTGCCAAGTTAATGTCTCTAAGGACTTTTCTAACCACTCTTTCCCCCTTTAACTAAAGCTTGGCTCATCTATATCCTCAGAACTAAGATCTTCTCTGTTACATAATTACCTTTGTCCTCTCTTTATATTACCCACTGTCTGATTCAGCCTCTGCTTAACTCACTTGACTCTAACCTTGAACATAAAATGTATCCACCTTAAGGATACTGCTGTCCCTTTCTGGTTTATTGTTGTTTTTAGGTGCCATTGAGTCATGTCCAACTTATACTGGCTCTATGTACATCAGAATGAAATACTCTCTGACACTGTGCTATGCCTGGCACTATGTCAGTGCTTCTCTGCTATTCATAGGGTTTTTGATGGCAGATTGTTCCAAGATTGTGTTGGGAGTGGGCTGCCAAGTCCTTCTTCCATTTTTGTGGTGCTGGGGATGGAATCCAGAGACCTCAGAGAACAGAGTGCAGCCCTCTACCAGCCCCTTTCTGGTTTAAAGTACCCATTAATTTTCTTGGCCTTTCTCACTCATTTCCATTTTCATATCAGATACTGATAAAAGCTCCAGTTCTCCTAACATTATATCACTGCATATCTTTTCATCTTTCTTTCTCAGTTTCATTAACTGTTAGCTGAAAGGGTAGGAGTGGTACTTTGAAAGTCTTTTCCGATGACCACCATTATCACCAGCATCATCAAAAACCATCATCCAGGGGCCCACCTATGGCTCACTGACTTGAGTCAAAGACTCTAAATTATATAGCAGTAGCATAACCAGTATTTTCAGTATTTTCTTCTTTTCAAATGTAGGATGAGGGTAGTTGATCTGAAAAAGTAAGGACTGCACTCTCAAAATTCCAATCCTTCATTTCTATTTAGGAGGAAACGCTGAATGATATCTGCTCCGAACTTATCAAGTCATTTTTATCTCTCTAAAAATACTTGGCAAATGAAGGAAGAATACTTTTATAAGCATCATTCAAAGAATTGGGGAAAAATAACAATAATGTTTTACCTTCTAATTCAATCTATGTTAGTTTAAGAAAACTCACAACTCTAAATTTAAAGATATGAAATTAGCACAAGCTAATTAACTGCATTATATAGATGATAGTCAAAACCTGCCTTGTATTTAGACAACAAATACAAGGCAAATAAAAGAAGAGAGAATATATGGACATATTATTCAAAAATAAAATTAAACACTTAGCTTTGAAGTAAAAAGCATAATATTTGCTTGTTTGTCATTCTTTCTCTAAAGTCCTCCCTAAATAAAAACAACTCTACCAGGCATAGGTTACTGATACTAGATACTCAAATTATTATTATTTTTTCTTCTTATTTTATTATTTTTGGTGCTGGAAATTAAACCCAGGGCTTTGTGCACATGCACTGTACCACTGAGCTGTATTTCTAGACCCTTGAAATATTTTATTTAAAAAAGGTAAGGAATCATGACATTGAAATGATTCATCTTATGCTTTATCATTTAAACCCCATTTGAGATAATGAATTTAATATAAACTACCTAATTTCATATGCTTCTGAGAAAACACTTCTCAGAACTAATGTATGAGATAATTTTTACTTTATCGTCTAACCTAAATGACATAGTGTGCTTCTTAAGAGAACAAGCATAAACAATTCTATTTACAGTAAGTTTTTCTACTTTTCAAAGCCCACAAAATATTGAATCTTGAAGAAAGCAATGTGGTCCCATTAGGTATTGATCCTGTTTCACATTATTGAAACATTAGTCAATAAAAACAAAATGAATTTATAATGAATCTTTCAAAGATTTTAAAAAATTAACCACACACAAATTGTTTCTTACCTTGGCAAACATACTATCCATGTGCCTTTAAGTACAAATTATCAGAGTAAATGAATTCCCTAAAGTACAATGATCAACAATGCCTAGTTTCTCTTGTCCATATGCCATCACAAGAGAAGGCAGAAGTCTATACCTCATGTAATTATTTTAGAATCTCAAGTTGAAAATAAACAAGTATGCATGATTTCTAACTAAAAATTTTATTTATGAAAGAATACCAATAAAGAATTCTAGCAAGACCTCTCTAACATACAAAAGGCAAGAAATAAGTAAGTCAAGAAAACAGGAATCTGGTGGCAATATGGAATGGTTTTTATACACTTCATTTTATGGACTTTTCTCTTTTCTTTCACTTTTTTTTTTTTTGCCTGAAATAATAAATAAATAAATAAATAAGACTAACTGTGGTATGGATTTTAAAAGACCTTGGATTCAACTTCTGATTCACAACAATTAGTTGTGTGACCTTGGGTAACTTACCCTGTCTCATCTTCCATTTTCTCATGTAAAAATTAAGGGCAATATCAGTAGAGGTTTTGTGAGGGTTAAATGACATATTTCTGAGAGACACAGTATGTTCGTTAGCACATAGCAGATGATTCATGAATGTTTATTTACCCTTGAATCCTTCATTTAAAAATATGAATAAGTAACATTTATTTCTTAGCTATTAATTTTTCACCTCCATATCACATTATTAACTCCCCAGCACCTAACAATCATTCTAGCATCCAGAAGAACCCCCTAAAATGATGAATAAACTACCTTTATGTAATCCATTTCCACAGTAAAAACTGCTGTTTTCTCTGGTGAGCCACAACAGCATTGTTAGCATATAGGCTGGCTCTTCTCCATATTGCTACCATGCTTGGCATTTCACCAATAGAGAGTTATGAATTTTGATAAAGTATTGCCCTTTCTAGGTATTTGCTTTTAAAATTCAAAAGCTCTTAGTAACAGTAACCATTTGGCTATTATGTGTCATTAGTGTTCTATTGTAAGTTAGTTTATAATTATTTTCTCTAAAATAGGTACTGACTTTGGCTGCAGGTCTCCAGGGATCTAGGAAGTTTGGATCGCAGGCAAGGGGTCTAAAAACTCAGAGAAATGATAGTTCCTAAGCCAAGCACCAATACTAATAATGAATATTTAACATATATTATCTTATTTTAATTGTAAAACAATTCTGTAAGAGAAGTATGAATATTCCCATTTTACACATGAGGAACCCTGGTTTACAAAGAAGTTAACGAATTTGTTCAAGCTTAGGATGCTCCTAAAAGGACTGGAAAAAAGATGTAAATGATGCTAAGGGCCACACACTTGATGTAAAAGACGCTGAAGGCCACATACTTGCATCACAGTTATGCCTGGATCCAGTCTTTTGGCATTAAAAATCTTTAAACAAAAATACAGTTAATACTAGATGGGACAGAGATTAGGTCTTACTCATTTTGGAGAGTTGGTAACCAATACCATGTGTGGAATGGGGTAATGTTCTAGTTTTTTAAAATTAAAACAAATTTATTCTTGTTCTCGTATCTTTTTACTTTGTCAAATATCTAATATTTATCAGGTTCTAATTTGTATTCCTTCCATTAATTGTTTCCTTCTCTTTTGTTTTCCAACAGGCTTAGTTCAGACAAAAATGTTAGGATACTTAGATTGGAAGGTACTACAGTAAATAAAACGTAAGAACTTTTTGCTGGGTATGGTGGCACATGCCTGTAATAATCCTAGCAACTTGGGAGGCTGAGGTAAGAGAACTGCCAATTTGAGGTCGAAGACAGCCTATGCAACTTAGGGAGACTTTGTGTCAAAAAAGTAAAAACAGGGCTGGAGGTGCACCTCAGTACTAAAGTGATTACCATGTGTAAGGATCTGGGTTCAATCCTTGAGTACTACAAAAAAATGAAACAAAACAAAAACAAATAAAGAACAATAAACACAGTGTATAGGTGTAGAGCGAGTTTTCAGATGGAAAGGTTCAGCACTTCATTTTAGATTATTGAGATAGATGAGGACCTTGTTAGAAGCCAGGTCTGTCCATCTACAAAACTGTCCCTGCTAATACTATGCTTTGTCTTCTAGTAAATGTCATTAGGGTGCTAAGAGGTAGGGGTATATGTGTACTAGAGAGAGAGATGGAGGGGAGAGAGGGAGAGAGGGAGAAAAAGGGAGAGAGGGAGAGAGAAAAAGAGGGAGGGACGGAGGGAGACTGTGTATGCATGCAGCCAAGACTGGAACAACCAAGAAAACCAGGAACAGGAACAGGCACTGTCCAACATGGTGGGATGAAAGGGGAAGATTCACAGGATGCAGCAAACCACCACCACCCTCCATCCCAGCCACAATTATATAGGAGTAATCTCATTCCTAAACCCAGGCTTTCTGGTTATCCTTTTATAATATGTTTTGGCCTTGAAAGAATGACTCTATAGTCAAAGTACTCATTTATGAGACTGACATTCTACCTACTGCACTAACAAGGCTTCTACAAAATATATATTTACAACAAACTGGCAGTTGAGTAGATAAGCATAAACAGCTATTCTTGTTTTTTAATCAATAAATTTTCTCCAGTGACTATATTCAAAGGATCTTTGCTTTACTGTAGCAGGCTCCCTAATTTCTCCCTT
This sequence comes from Pedetes capensis, assembly GCA_007922755.1. Taxonomy (NCBI): domain Eukaryota; kingdom Metazoa; phylum Chordata; class Mammalia; order Rodentia; family Pedetidae; genus Pedetes; species Pedetes capensis. Next base: position 32,763 of record VMDO01005872.1, on the reverse strand, counting down.
TTCATGAATGCAATCTCCTTAGCTGTTGATTTAAAGTCATAATTTTCAGATCCTTCTTACTGAGTACCTTTTAAAATAGTCCCTTTACTTTTATGCCTATAGGCTTTAAATTTTGATTTTCAGTAGTAACTTGACAGGACTAAAAGAGCTGCAAATCAATTTAACCGATATATTCTTTTTCTACTTTCCAATAGGAAATTTCAAATTCAAGTTAATAAAACACAAGTTATAGCTAAAAGTAATCCTAAAGAAAGTAGACGTGATCTACTCAAGTCTCAAAAATTTTACCCAATAGCTCACTATAATATATTGAGATATAATAAAAGTGGCTTAGAGTTAGTTTTCCTGGAGAAGTTTCTCCAGGTCAGACAGTAGGTAGTGCACACTAAGGTTCTTAAGATCAGACATACTCCAACGTGTGCATGCATTTGTATACACACACATAAAAATATGCACCCATATACACATATAATTCTCAGGATATATTTTATAATGCTTGGCAATTTATTTTTAAAAATCTATTTAAAAATTTAAAGCTTGCTTTACACATAATTAGTGATATCCTTCCAAAGAACATTTTTTATTTCATTTTTGTATCTGTTACATGCAGTCAGTACTTAAAAATATTTGTTGAGTAAGACTTTAGACAAAATATGACAATCTAATACAGAGAATGTACCTAAAGGATATAACTTCATACAACTTATGGAGAATAATCACTGGCATACTTTTCAAATTTACAGAGTAAATTAGAAAATAATCCTAGTTAATATTACTAGGACCAATTTCAAAGGATCTTTGAGGACAATGAGACTTGGTTTCTAAGTTGGTTATAGATTTGATAATGATTCAGCAGTTTTGAGTACTTAGAATGATGGCATGAAAATGAAAACAACAAAAAAAGTAGGCCACTACTAGAAATTTAAAATATCTGAGAAAAGGAAGAGTTGTTTGTATATGCATTTTTTAAAGATAAAAAATAAATGTTGTCATGTCTTTTCCTACTTTTAAAATTTTGTTCTGAAAGTATTGGACCTGGGCAACAGGTATCCTCAAGTAACTATTTTCTCAGAAAAAAACAGTGTAAAATTTATCTAAAAAAAACAAAAGGCACAAGTTAACAGCTGTGTAATAAAATTTACCTTGCTGGAACTGGTAGTTTGGGACAAAGAACAGAAGATTTTGAAGATGTAGTATATTCAGAAGGCTTTAGGTTGTAGCTACATAGTGCTGAGCCTGTTGAAAAAAAAGTTACATATTAGCTGGCAGACCAGATTGTGAAAAAATTCTCTTACCAGTTCTCTTAGATTTTAGATATTAGTACTAACATATATCGGTTTCAAACATCATAGAATTCATAAGAATTAAGTCCTCAATCACTTAAAATTGATTCTTCTTTGAAACAACTAATAATGTAATTTATGTACAAATTATAATTAAGAATATTAAAGATAACACAAACTACTAGAACTACCTTTATTGAGTATCTGACATATGTCATGTTCTATGCAAGATGACAAAGATATATACACCATTTACTTTAACTTTGTAAGACAGGCATTCATTATTAAGCCTACTTTAGAGGAAAAAATAGAGGCTAAGAGAGATAAGGTAAACACCCTGCCTGAGGACACAGAACTAGAAAGAACCAGAGCTGGGAGTAAATACCACAGTCCTTTGACTACATAAGTCATGCTCAACTGCACATTCCATCTTTCATTCTTATACTTTTCATTACTATTTAAAATACTGATAATGTACTACTTCTTTCTTATTAAAAAATAAGAAACAGCTGGGTGCAGTAGCTCACGTCTGTAATCCCAGGGATTTGGGAGGCGGAGGCAGGAGAATCACAGGTTCGAGGCCAGAAGCAGCCTACGTAATTTAGTGAAACCCTGTCTCAAGATAAAAAGTAAAAAATGGGCTGGGAATGCAGTCCAGTGGTAGAGCACTTGGAAAAGCATGTGCAAGGCCCTGAGTTCAACTCCCAAGTACTGCAAAAAACAAACAATAAAAAGCAGGAAACACTCCTAACTGTAAATAAACTGAACAAATTGATAACTGATAAACTGATAAAAGTAATCCCCAGTTTTCAGTCCCCAAGTCAGGTACCACTCATAGTGATCCTATGTACAACAGAATGAAACATTCCCTGAATCTGTGCCATGCCTAGCACTATTGTCAATGCTTCTCTGCTATTCATAGGGTTTTCGATGGCTGATTATTTTGGGAGTGGGGTGCCTCGTCCTTTTTCCAAGCCTGCAGCACCCAGTGGGGCTGGGATTTAGCTCAGTTGGTAGAGCACTGCTCTGCAGTCTCTGAGCTCCCAGGTTCGATTCCCAGTACTGCAAAAATGCGAGAAGGATGTGGCAATCCACTCCCAAGGCAATCCCAAAACAATAAGCCATTGAAAACCCTATGGGGGGTCACTATGAGTCGGACACAACTTGATGGCACCTAACAACAACAACAACAGCAATAGCACCCAGTATTCCCAGGCGTACTCCATCCAAGGACTAACCAGGCCCGACACTGCTTAGCTTCTGAGATCTGACGAGATTTGATGCCAGGGTGGCATAGCTGTAGACTTTCAGAGTTTACAATAGCTAAATTCAGTTTTAGATGAATTATGCAAACATCTACTTTTCTGATTATATGGCTAATACATGTCTACATAATATTGAAAATTCAGATGGAGTTAGTCCATCAAATTTAGTATGTAGTATTTTATTGACTTGCTAATTTTATAATATATGGTGACTTAAATCCTAGAAGGTTCATTGTGTAATAGATATTGGTAAGTGAGGAGACCTTGACTTCAGCTCTGGTATTGCAGGATATCTACTGTATTATACCACATAAACTATTTATATTTGATTATCTGAAATTCCTACAAATTTCTAATTTGGACAAGTACTTTATCATTAAATACAAAGGGAATAGCTTTGCATTTTGTATTATGGTGATAATGGACTTCTACATTGTACCACCACGGAAAAAGCTTAAAATACAATGTAAGGCAAAAATGGCAAGACTTCAACATTGAGTTAATTATGGAAAAGGCATGTGAGCATATGACAAGGAAATAGAAGACAGAAAAATGAAGATATTCTGTTTTGGGGGGATAATGAAATTGGGAGCATCTTTTATTTATTTATATATTGTCTACACAATCAAAGTTATTTTTAGAAAGCCAAGCCATCATTTAACTCAGTAACACTGTCTTAAGCCAGCAAACCACTTGCTAAGTGTTAAAATATGTGGTCCATCTGAGCATACTTACATGGACATATATGTAGCATGTCTTATACAAAGATAATTCAAGTAATCTGAAAATTTAAAAATATTCCAAAAGAGATACTTAAAAGTTACATGGCACTGTTCTCTAAGCTTTTTGAACTTCTAATAGACTCAACAGGAGATAAAGTTTTAAGATGTATTTAACTATTCCTTCCCATTTTAATGAAATAATGTTAAAAAGTTAAGTGCTAGGCTTGATCCCCAGCACTGGGAGAAAAAAAAAACAAAAACAAAAACAGAAAAAGAAAAAAAAAAGAAACAGAAAAAGTGAGAGGAGTTGAGTAGGACTATTAAGTATTTAACCCTTCTGAAAGTACTGTCTCATGTTTGAAGATAATGCTGCTAGATTCTGTTTATGAGAGTTTTAGAGAAAACACGACAGCAAGGACAAGTAAACATATTAGTTTAATCCTAAAATTGCTGGAAGTCCTATTTTAGAGCTGCTTATGAAAAAAGAGCAACTGTGCCAATAACTGCAGAGCACCCAAGGTGATTGATTGTCAACTTCTTGATCTGAATTGTCAACTTGCTTCTTTCAGAATCAGAGATAGAATCAATTTGCACAACATAAAAGGCACTAACTAAAGCACTTTGTGTCAGTGCTGCTAAACACACTGCTTCATCTGAATTCAGTAAACATAATCTCTATCCCTACCCTTCCTTCACTTAAAAAAGCAGGTCAGCAGGTGCAACAGAGTTCAATTTTATAAATCCTTTCCCAGGATAATACTCAATGAAAGGATAATAGCTTTATCTCTGATGGTTTTCTGAGACATAGACCAGCACTAAGTAGATCCTATACTAAATAGATTAAAGGAAAAAGATCTTTACAATGTGTTAGTAGTAACAATCGTAAGAAACTGCTTCCTGCTCAAAGAGCTGATGGACAGAGGAGGCTCAGGAAAGAATTAAAACCACACTGCAATGGCAAACATTTTACAGTTGTTTTATCTTTTATTGTTTATTAGTTGAATGCATTTTCGTGAACATTTTAAAGGTAGCATTTTTTACTACAGTGAAAGGATACTTAGCATGAGAAGTTTGAACATAAAGACACAATTTTCATTCAGATGGAAAACCATACTTGAGCAATTAATGAAAAGTCAAGAACTGAGGCAATCCATGCAGCTCAGGCAATGTTATTCAAAGGCTACCAAAATGAGTAATCTTAGGGACCTAAATTGGGTATGGGCTGAGATTTAGCTCAGTTGGTAGAGTGCTGCTCTGTAGTCTCTGAGGTCCCGAGTTCAATTCCCAGCACTACAAAAAATGGGAGAAGGACATGGCAATCCACTCCCAAGGCAATCCCAAAACAATCTGCCATTGAAAATCCTATAAGGGTCGCTGTGAGTCGGACACGACTTGACGGCACCTAACAATAACAACAACAAATTGGGTATGTAAACATTTATCATGGTAAACAGTTGTGAAGGCCCTTAGAATGTTTACTGAAAAGTTTTCAAATAACCTATAATATTCAATTTTTTATTCTTTAGCTTAGTATCAGTTACATCAACTCTTCTAAGAGGTCATTTCCATCACTACACTCCAAAAACTACAAAAACAAAACAAAACAAAACAAAAAAGTTAAGACTTCCAAGCTTGCAAGCAATCACTGGCATATTTAGAAATAGAATTCTTTATTCCTAAACCACTATGTAACTTTTATATCATTCCTAATAATCACAAACAAAAACATTTAATAAGCTTCCATGCATGAAAAAAAATGTATACTCTACAGATACCTTAAAAGCAGTGTATCTGGGGACTGGACCTGTAGCTCTGTGGTAGAGCACTTGCCTGGCATATGCAAGGCCCAGCGTTTGATCCTCAGCACCACAAAAAGAAAGAAATAACAACAAATAGAACCTCGCATGTTTGAAGAAAAATTATTTCCATCACCCAGGCTTCTATATATTTTCTTCCTACCATCTGTGGAATCCGCAGTGATGAAATGTGCAAGTCCTTTTGTCATTTTTATCCATCATTTTTCCATACCACTGAAGACAGTCATGATACGAAGTCCTGCCAGTAAGACTTTCCTACGTTATTTTATAGTGACCTTCATGATCTACTAAGGTTGTTTAATTCCTCTCTCAAATAGCTTCTTTTTTAAAAAAAAAATTTGAGATAGGGTCTCACTATGGAATAGCCACTGAAAACCCTATGAATAGCAGAAGAGCAGTAATAATACTGTTTTGCTTGTTGTACACAGGGTCGCTATGAGTAGGATGTCGACTCAATGGCACCTAACAACAACAAATGGAATAGTCCAGGCTGCCCTCAAACTCATGATCCTCCTACCTCAGGCTCATTAGTGCTGGGATTACACGTGTGCACCCCCATGCCTGGTTTCAAAGAGCTTCTTATTTGTACTTTGCACATGACTCTGAGAATGCTCTTTGTAAAATGTATACTTCTTATATTACATTTCTGTCCTCAGGATAAAGTCCACACTCCTGGACTCAAAGCCCTCCTCAGGCAGGATTCTACCCAAAATTCTAGGCTAAACTCAAGACAATGAACTACTTAAAATCAATTTGTGTTGTTGAACAGGCTTCTAGGAGTTTTCACACATTGTTTCATCTGGGTGTGCTGTCCTTTGCAAACTGACATCTGAGTAACTGCTCAAGTTTGAGCAGAACTTTTACAAACTACTCCAACTTCACCTCATGTATCAAGCTGTCTCTTACCTATCCAACAGAGCTATTTTCCACTTAGTTCCATTATAAAACACAGCACCTTATTTTGCAATTTTAAAAATCATATCTGTTTTCAGGAAATGATAAGCAGGACTTTATACTTTTTAAATATCTGGAATTCCTATCTCCTAGTACATAGGTGCATTCAGAAGCCTTCAGTTAAATAAAACATATAATTGTGGAAAAAATGGAATAATTGATACTAATCACTTATATTTTAGTGTTACACATTATATACCACATATGCTTTCCACCATTTACTACAAAATACACTGTCTTAAAGAGGGATTCTCAACCTTGGTATCATTATATTTGTGCCAGACAATTCTTAATTATGGAGGGCTGTCTTATGCATTGCAGGATGTTTAACAGCATCCTTAGCCTCTACCTATTATATTCTAGCACCCTTTCACTAAGTTCTTTCCCAGTCACAACACCCAGAAAGTCTCTAAATATTGCTAAAAGTCTTCAGGGAGGCAGAAACTCCCTTAGTTGCGGGCTAAAGGTCTATTACTTAAAATAAAGACATAAAATTACTTAAACAAAGAGTTGCTATGTAAAGGACTTGTTTTTTTTTTTCTTTAAAACTGTTTAAGCCTGGCGTGGTGGCACATGCCTGTAATCCCAGCGACTTGGGAGGCAGAGGCAGGAGGATCACAAGTTCAAGACCAGAGGCAGTCCGAGTAATTTGTGAGACTCTGTCTCAAAAACTACAAAAATGGACTGGAGGTGCAGCCCAGTGGTACAGCACTTGCAAAGCATGCAAGCACAAGGCTCTGGGTTCAACTCCTAGTATGGCAAAAAAAAAAAAAAAAAGAGGGAGGGAGGGAGGGAGGGGGAGAGAGAGAGAAAAAAGAAATCTCTTTAATTTACCACTAGTGATATCTATATGACATATTAAAATTAAGTGAAAAGAGACTTCTTGAAATGTGATTTAGAAATTTTCAGTGAATAGAAAAAAAGAAATCTTTCAATCCAAAGCAGTTTCATCATGAAAAACAAATTCTAGGCTGGGTACTGTGGTACGTACCTATAATTCTAGCAACCTGGGAGGCAGGAGGTTCATGAGTTCAAGGCTAGAGGAAGCCTATGCAATGTAGCAAAACCCTGACTCAAAGTGAAAAATAAAAAAGGGGTGAGGGTGTGGCTCATTGATGGAGTGCTTGCCTACCATTCTCAAAGCCTAGCACTATAAACAAACAAACAAACAAAAAACAAATTCTATTGCCTTGTGAATTACGCAGACTGCCTTTGGCCTTGTGAAGTGCAATGAATTTAACCTCTTTCTCTAATTAGGAAACCCACTGTATATTTACAAGCTGGAAGAATGGAAGATACTTTTTCACTTTCAACCTCAAGTAACACATGAAAAATATGTACATACAGTGTTTGCAATTCCCAAGAAGCACTCATCTACAGAAATTAACTGGTTGGGGTGTGTGACATCACCTGTCAACCACCAGTAGCACATATTTGTTGTTGTTGTTGTTAGGTGCCATCAAGTCGGTGTCAAACTCATAGCAACCCTATGTACAATAGGCGAAACACTATTGTCAGTGCTTCTCTGCTATCCATAGACTTTTCAATGGCTAACTGATTTTTGGGAGGGGGTTGCCAGGTCCTTCTCCCAAGCCTACAGAACCTGCTGTTCCCAGGCAGTCTCCCATCCAAGTACTAGCCAGGCCTGACCCTGCTTAGCTTTCAAGATCTGAAGGGATCGGATGTCACAGTGCTACAGCTGCAGGCAGTAGCACATATTAGGGATACAATAAATATTTGCTAAGTGAATTAATTTTGAATATCTACATGCAAGACTTCTACTCAGTACTGTGGAGGGCAAAGAAGTCTGACTCTATTGTACTGCAGGCTTCTTTAATGTAGGGAGTGTACTTTGTGTTTCTCCTGCATACTTTGTTGTTGTTAGGTGTCATGGAGTCCAACTCATAGTGACCCTACGTATGACAGAACAGAACACTATCCAACACTGTGCCATGCCCGGCACTATTGTTGCTGCTTCTCTGCTATTCATAGGCTTTTCAATGGCTAACTGTTTCACAAGTGGGCTGCTTGGTCATTCTCCCAAGCCTACAGTACCCAGTATTCCCAGGCAGTCTCCCACCCAAGTACTAACCAGGCCCAACCCTGCTTAGCTTTTCAGATCTGATGAGATCAGCCACCAAGGTGGAGTGGCTGTAGATGGGGCATTCTTAATGGGTACTAATTATTTGTTGAATGAATGAATTAGTTTTACTATCAAACGGAAGCATTTCTTTCCTTTCTAAACAAACATCCTTGCTGATCACTCTTGATATCACAGTATTTGTGTTGACTTGAACGCAATTAAATCAGTTGCTAAAGCTGATCATTTTGTTCATTTATAAATGTTATCAAGTCCAACTTTTTGACACACTATGCCAAAAATAATCCATACTATGTGGCTTAAGATACATTATTACTGACTAAAAGGGTAATATATTGATCATCTATTGATACTGACTCTAAACCTAACAACCAGATAATGAGAATCACAAGTATTCACTGAATGGATCACATAATTTGTCAAAGTTTTAAATGGCAAAACAGGGTTCATCAAAAAGTACCAACCTGCATAGTTGTACTCAAAATATGAACATGGTTCAAATGGCAGGTCATAAAACTCTCAGAAATACATGAAATACAGTACATTAAAGAAGTACTCTTAGCCAGGCATAATGGTGCAAACCTATAATCCCAGACACTTAGGAGGTGGAGGCAGGAAGATTGCAAGTTCAAGGCTTCAGAAGCAGCTTGTGTAACTTAGTGAGAACCCGTCTCAAAAGAGAAAGTAAAAAAGGGGATGGGGGTGCACCTCAGTAGTAGAGAGCTTGCAAAAGCATGCATGAATCTCTTGATTCAGCCCCCAGGCCTGTAAAATAAAATTAAATTAAATTAAAAATAAAATAAAATAAAGAAGCACTCTTAAATGGCAGTACATTTTCACATGATTTAAATGGATACAAACAAAAGGAAAGTAAGATTCTGCTATAGTTTACCATCATGTTAGGAAAAGATAAAAGACATAAAATAGTTTGGTAAGAGTAATGGAAAAATTAATAAAAATCCCATGTGAAATATTAACAGAAACTGACAACATGTAGTTAGCCTCTAATTTGCAGGTAATGTGCATTTCTAAACTGTTAGAATTTAGATAGCAAATGGAAAGAACAAAATGATATGCAGAGCATCTGGCACACGGCATGGCACACAGTAGAAAAGAAGTATGCTGAAACAAAACTCAAGAGTTCAAATTATTCACTAAGACTCAGCTGTCCATGCTGAACAATGGGGACAGCACAGTGAAGGTCAGGGCTGGTGGGCAAGAATAGGGGAGGGGGAGAGAAGGGAAAACTGTCAGAGCAGTACTGTCTTCCCCCTCCTTTACCACATGTCATGGTATACTTGCGTTAAAATAAAAATCTCATATGAAGCCAAAGTTAGCTTCAGAAGGAGAGGGATTCATTTTCTTCCTACAATGTATGTCTTATTTGAGTTTTTAAAAATAATGTTAATGAAAAAGAAAAGAACTTGTTCATCACAAACTAGAGGGAAGGAAAGCAAGAGTAAGATAGAATTCATGCCCTCCTAAAAATAAGAATTCAGACAGGAACGCTCACCAGATGGCTTCAATTTTCTCTGTATGGCATAAGGTTAGGAAAAAGAATGAACAAGAGGGCTTAAGAGAAGAAAAGGTGTGAATAATCACTTGGAGAGGATATATAAGAGAGGTAAATGAGCAAGATGAACTATTTAGGGATGAATAAAAAGAACTGATTTCATAGCAATTCTGATTAGATTGAAGCGAAACAATTTACTTGCTGGTGGCAACTCATATGGATACAGAATTGAGGCTAAAGAGTATTGACAGTATGAGAAATTATTAAGCAGCAATAGAGATGGATAGGGAAATTCAGTCCACCATTCTTTTAAAACACATTGTGGATACTATTTTGTGAGCTCTTATAATAGGGCCTGGATACTCAGATATGAATAGCGTATGATCTCTGTACCAAGAAACTCATATATGACAACTAGAACATGATAAAGAACAAAAATAAGTTTGATACTGAGTCTTTATATTTTCACAACTTCAATTTTTCAAAGACCATTTAAAAATGGTTTTCTAGCATTATATACTTAGGATATTCATGTCATATATGAATTACAAACCATAATGATAAAATGCACATTTGTATACCTACCACCCAACTCATGTATCAGAATGTGCACTTTCACATTCACCTGAATTTTCCTGCTTGCTTTTAAAGCTTTGTGGTAAGGCAGCATCTCTACATAAGCAGCCTAATTTCCATATATTTCTTCCAAACTCATTATTCTAGTCAGACATACTCAACAAAGGCTTTCCACAAACTCTAAGTATTCTAGAAAACAACTCCTTTTTCTTGTCTAAAAGGAATAAAGATTTGAGGAAATATTTTATTTGCCTAATAAATGTATTTCTTACAAATCCACTATAAGACCCAAGAGCTTCCCCTTATAAAATCTTAAATAATTCCTAAAGATAATAAAAGTTCATGTGAATGAATGTTTGCAAGTGCTAAAAAGTACTTCCAGATGTTGTCATGGAAACTTAAAATTCTTAGAAATGATTTATATTTTCTTCTCATTCTAGTAAGAAACATGTTATTTTACCTGCATTTTAAAACAGCATTGAGAATTAGCATTTAAAAAGTTACTATCTCAAACAGGATGGTTTTCTTTCAAGAAAAAAAATATTTTATTTAGAATAAAATACATATAAAATTGACTATCTTAACCATTTTTCATTGTTGTTAGGTGCCATGGACTAGTGTCTGACTTACAGCGACCCTCATAGGGTTTTCAATAGCTGAATATTTTCGGGACTGTTTCAAGAGTGGACTGCCACATTCACTATCTTACCCTGTTTTTTTTTTTTTAGGGGTGCTGGGGTTTAGCTCAGTTGGTAGAGTGCCGCTTTGCGATCTATGATGCCCTAGGTTCAATCCCCAGCACCACAAAAACAGGAGAAGGATGTAGCAGCGAACTCCCAAAACAATCCTGAAATAATCAGCCATTGAAAACCCTATGAGGGTCACTATGAGTCGGATATGACTCAATGGTACCTAACACAACCATTTTTTAATGTTTAGTTTGGTGACATTAAGGACATTCACATCGTTGTACAACCATGATCAACATCCATCCCCAGAACTCTCATCTTGCAAAACTGAACCTCTTTACTGATTAACCAATAACTCCCTGTTATGCCTTTGTCATAGCCCCCTAACAACTACCATTCTACTTTCTGTGTCTATGATAATTGGACTACACTCATATATGTGGAATCCTACATTATTTGTCCTTTTGTGAATGGTTTATTTTGCTTAGCATAATGTTCTGAAGTTTCACCCATAGTATAGGATATGACTGAGTTTTCTTCTTTTTTCTAAAGCTAAATAATATTTAATTGTATGTATATAATACATTTTCTAATTTGCTCATCTGCCCATGGACATCTAGGTTGCTTCCATCTCTTGGCTATTGTGAGTAATGCTGCAATAAACATGAGTGTGCAAATATTTTTTCAGATCATGTTTTCAATTTTTTTTGTATATATACCCCACAGTGGGATTGCTGAATTATACATTAGTTCTATTTTTTATTTTTAAGGAATTTTCATACTATTTACTATAGTATCCACAGTATTTTACATTCTCATTGGTGGGGCACAAGGGTTCCAATTTCTCTACAGCCTCACCCACATTGTGATCCCTCTCCCTTCCTTCTTTCCTTCCTTCCTTCCCTCCTTCCTTCCTTTCTCCCTCCCTCCCTCCTTCCTTCCCTTCCCTCCTTCCTTTCTTCCTCCCTCCCTCCCTTCCTCCTTCTCTTTCTCTAGTACTTTGGGTTGAACCCAGGCTTTTGCTCATGTTAGGCAAGTACTCCACCACTGAGCTGTACCCTTAGCCCCTTTTGTATTTATTATTTTGAGACAGGGTCTTGCTATATTGTGCAGACTGCCTCTGGCCTTGAATTTGCGATCTTCTTGCCTCAGCCTCCCAAGTAACTAGAATTATAGGTGTGTGCCATGGCAGCAAATTTTTTTTTTTTTTTAATTTTTTCAAATGGTGGCTCTTCCTATGGTCTGGATATTATGCCTTAACAGATAAATGATTTGTAAAAATTTTCTCCCATTAGATGGGAAGATTTCACTCTGCTGGGTTTTGTTCTTTGGTGTATAAGTTTTTAATTTTGACATAATCCAATTTTCTTATGTTTTTTTCTTTTGTCTTCTATGCTTTTGATATCACTTGGTTATTTCAAGAAATTATTGTTAGGTTCAATGCCAAGAAGCTTTATCCTGTGCTTTCTCCTAAGAGTTTTATACCTGTAGCTCTTAATGCTAGGCTTTTTCATGAGATTTTGATTATTCTCCTTTACAGATTTGAAAATTTCCCACTTAAACCTAAATCTGTGTCTCTCTCTTTCCAGTAGTTAGTGTTGAACCCGGGGCCTTACACTACCACTAAGCAACACCTTCAGCCCCTTTTTTATTTTGAGACAGGATCTTGCTAAGTTGGTAGGATGCCTCTGGCCTCGAACTTAAGATCCTCCTGCTTCAGCCGCCTGAGTCAATGGGATTACAAACAGATGCCATAGTACCTGGCTCTGAATCATCTCTTAAAGAGATACCTGCCTGAAATTAGTAATTGATATCTATATATTTCAGCTCAAAGGGCTTCTGTATTTTCTAGCAGAAATATAATTGAACAGGTACACATAAATACCAATAAAGATTATGTTCCTTTTGATTCAACTTGTACTTCAAATAATGGAAAGCAGGGCTTGAAATCTAGGAACAATTGGGTTCAGGTTCAATATGTTGAAATTTAGAGGGTATAGTTTAGGTGTGGGTTTAAATCCTATGTGTAGATAGCAGGGCTTCAAACTGAACCTGGCCCCGAACCCTGAACCTGTTCCAGTTCAGGCATTTAAAATTTTTTTTCTGAATCTGAACCCGAATATAGTGAAAACTCGGGTTCAGGTTCAGCTTTTAATTTTTTTGTATAATCAGCTATTTAAAAATGGAAAAAAAAAAGAAAGAAAAACTTTTTATTCATCTATCTACACAGAGGATTAAAATTTTAAACTTGAACCTGAACCAAACCCAAACCCTCTAAATGTTAACATATTGAATGTACAACCAAACCTGAGCCCAACTTTTTGCAGTTTGAAGCCGTAATGGAAAGGATGTTACAGAGTGATGCTAATACAAAAAGTAGAGAAAGAATTCTCTTAGTGATAACTGTAATACTGGAATTAAGTCCTAGCAAATCCAGTTTTAAGTTACCAATCTGAAGAATAGCAAAGGCTTATTTTTTTAAAACCCTACTTAGGGTTGCTACTAAAATAAAGTGTTTAGGCCCCTAACCAAAAGCTTCCCATTTATTAGAATTTTATTTTTTTTACTTGTTATTGATGATTATTGTCTTCTCATCCTCTATTAGCCTGCAGCCATACTACTGTGGCATCCGATCCCATTAGATCTTGGAAGCTAAAGCAGGGTCGGGCCTGATTAGTACTTGGGTGAGAGAGAGTTTCGGAACACCAGGTGCTGTAGGCTTGGGAGAAGGACCCGGCAACTCATTCCCAAAAAGCAATCAGCCATTGAAAACCCTATGAATAGCAGAGAAGCAGGATAATAGTGCTTCATCTGTTGTACACAGGGTCACTACAAGTTGGACGGCACCTAACAACAACAACCATCCTCTATTGTTGTGCTTTTTCTGTGTGTGTGATCTCCTGCTAAGATTACAGGAATGTACCACCATGCCCAGCTATTGTGCTTCTTGATACCATCTTTAGTGTATTTTTTTATACCTAACTTATTGACATTTTATACATAGCTGACTCAAAAGTCTAAGAGTACTTTTGTAGCTGGGTACTAATTTAAGAAGTCTGTTTTCTGACATAATGTTTATTAATACTTCTTGAACACTTACTTTGTGCAAGATACTTTGGGAAATACAAAGCGGCAAAACCCACCAAGACAGTCTTCTTTAACTGGGCCCGTACAGACCACACTCAGGATTATATTGACTTAGAAAACTAGCCTGGAATCAGAGCCTGCCAGCAGGAAGGGTGGGCCACTTCTCAAGAGCTCATGATAACAGGTCACGTAGTAGAACTAGTTCTTGTTTGCCCCTCTAGTTGGCTGTTCAGCTTCAAGGCACCAAGGCTCATACCCAGTATGTTTGCAGACAGTCCAAGACAAGATCACAGCTTCAACACCAGTGTAAAACATAGAGATTTTTTTTTTTTTTTTTTTTACTACAGATGATTTCTGCGCAATGGATTAATGTTAGCTAACAACTTCAGAAATACTTGTGCGGCAGTTGTACCTAAAGTAGCTACAAGTAGAGAGAGTGGAGGCAGTAAGACTATTACTTTATTTTTATTTTTATTTTTTGTGGTACTGTGGGTTGAATCCAGGGCCTCGTGCTTGCATGCTTTGCAAGTGTTGAACCACTGAGTTCCACTCCCAGCCCTTTTTTATTTTTTTTATTTTTTTATTTTTTGCCACAAGGTCTCCCTAAATTATGCAGACTGCCTCTGGTCTCGAACTTGCAATCCTCCTGCCTCCGCCTCCTGAGCCTCTGGAATTACAGGCATGCGCCACCACACTGGACAAGACTATTACATTCTATTGGTGGCATAATAATGAAAAGTGCAGCAGCCAACACCATTTTTTTAGCAATTTACTATTTGCCAGATACTGTTTTGCCTGCAGCCCTAGCCCTATGGCATCCAATCCCATCAGATCTTGGAAGATAAGCAGGGTAGGGCCTGGTTAGTACTTGGATGGGAGACCGCCTGGGATCACCAGGTGCTGTAGGCTTGGGAAAAGGACCCAGCAACCCACTCCCAAAAATCAATCCACCACTGAAAACCCTATGAACAGCTGAGAAGACCTGACAATAGTGTTTCGCCTGTTGTATGTAGGGTTGCTAAGGGGGCTGGGATTTAGCTCAGTTGGTAGAGCACTGCGCTACAGTCTCTGAGGTCCCAAGTTCAATTCCCAGCACCACAAAAATGGGAGAAGGACCTGGCAATCCACTCCCAAGGCAATCCCGAAAGAGTCTGCCATTGAAAACCCTATGAGGGTCGCTATGAGTCGGATACCGACTCGACTGCACCTAACAACAAATGTAGGGTCGCTAAGAGTCAGATACTGACTGGATGGCACCTAACAACAACAGATACTGTTCTAAGAATTTTTCATGTATTGCCTTGTCATAATAATCCTAATGAGGTATGTTAGATACAAGCATTATCCCAATCTTATAGGTGGGGAAACTAAGGCATGGAGAGATCAAATAATTTGCCCAGCATCTCACATCTATTAAGGAGAAGCAGCCACATCCAAACATGACTGTGGAGCCTAAATTCTTGATCACTCAACTACACCATCTACCAGGTACACATGCCCACTCACATCTAAGACTTTAGAAAACTTTGAAGGAATAACTCACGGTTCCATAAAAAACCTGATCATGATAAGGCTGACAGTTCTGTTACAAGGCTTAGTAAGGAAGACATGTGGGGATAACATGTGGGAGCAGAAAAGACCTTCAGCAGTAGCTGGTACCTTTTCATATGGTGCTCATCACATGCCCAGTATTCTTTGTGCATCATCTCATTTAATCCTCATAACCCATGAGGGGTTATTTTTAATTCACAATTTTTTCAGATGAAATCTAGGTTTGGAGAAAATATACCTTTTGACTCTGATCACAGAGCCAGTCAGTGACAGAATCAGAATCAGAATCCAGATCCACATCAACCCCTGCCCTATCCATCATCATATGATGGGGGCATGGAGTAGTAGGTCAGGCACCCTGCCAGTCCTCTTGGCCTCAGAAACCAGCACCCTGTCTGGAAGACTCTGGAGCCATGCTGCTGTGTATATGTGTGGCAGTGACCCTGGCCTGTTTTTCCACCCAGCTAGATGTGACACAGGCAGATACCTGAGTCAGCCCTTGTTCCAAGGAACCAGAACTGGCCTTAGATTTGGGCAAGATGGAGGCAGGCCTGAGGAGTCCTACAGACAAAGAACAAACATGAAACCTCAAGGAAGTTCAAAACCATGGCTCAAGGCACCATCAACTTATGAACCTGCACAAAGAGGGGTTTAGAAAACGTCTCTGAAGGGAAAAGAGGTAGACCATGTAGAGCTCAGAACAGCACCTGCAGATCGGAACATCACAAGAGCAGAGCCAGATTTTTGGAAACACTCTGCTGGTTTTCTCAGCTAATTCCCACAAATTTAACCTCAAAGTTTCTCAAAACTATTCTTAGAAAAACAGCCATGATATAATGTTGAATTTAAAAAAGCAGAACACAAAACTGAAAAACAGCTGCTGGCAGAATTTTGATCCTACGTCTTCAAATTTTTTCTAAATTCTTAAAATTTCCTATAACACATATGTATATTACACTCTTAACCACAGGTTAAAAAATGAAAGTATATGTATTAACCAACACCTTATAAGAGGGGAGAAAACCCAAAATTTACACAGAGTGAATTAGTAATTCCCAAATATTCAACAGCACAGTAAGGAATAGTGCATGCCTATAACCTCTGTACTTTAGGAGACGAGGCAGGAGGATCTTGAGTCTGAGGCCAACCTGGGCTCATGGTGACACCTTGTCTCAAAACAAAAACAGAACAAACAAAAAGCAAATACTCAACAGATTACATTTCTCTGGGAGTGGCCCAGAAATCTAGTGTTTCCTTTTGTTTTTGAGTAAAGATGTGAAATATGTTTGTTTTCTTTTGTCTTTTGAGACAAAATCTTGCTATGTTGCTCTGGCTGGCCTCAAACTCAAGCTCAAGTGATCCTCTCTGCTTCAGCTTCCTGTGGCCCAGGATTACAGACATGGGCTACCACGCTTGGCATATCTAGACTTCTAGCAAGCTCCCTGGATTGACTCTAGTATTTTAAAATTAGGAAACCCAAAATTATTTCAGTTCTTTTCTTAAGGTTCTTTGATGACACATTTAACACTAGGACTAACTTACATGGGAATGTAAACTTGTACTATTTAGTAGTGAGAATAGGTGGCTAGAGTGTAGGTTTGGATGGCCTTAAATCTCACCATTCAACTCTGCAAACTTCTGGACATCACTCAAGGTTTTCAGTTCTTGTCTTGGACATGCTGCTACACACAGTGCTACAGATTTGATCTTCCGATTTATCAAGTCCAGGTTGCATGGATCCAAAAAGAACACATACCTAAAGCATGGAGAAAAAAGCTAAGATATTATTCTGCAAAACACATTCTAGTACACTGTATTTGACTAAGCCTAAAAACAAAGACCATCTATTCCATACACCTTCAAAGTAAACATTTCACAAATCTAATCATATGTGAATTTCTGGAAAATAACTAATTATAAATATGTTAAGAATGAGAATGGGGTAATTGAAGGATTTAAAACTGTCATAATTTATTTTCCTAATATTTACATTTTTACAATGTACACACACAGATTTTATCATCAGAAATCATCTATTTTAGTTTTGGTCAAACTTGTACCAAAAAATTATGGGAATATCTCAATACTATTATATGACATGAATTATAATTTTTATGTAAACTATACTTTATCTAATACATAATTATCAATCAATTAATACATAATTATCAAAATGAATAAATATGAATATACATACATTAATCAACATATATTGAACTGAATATATAAACTGAATTGTTGTTAGGTGCCGCTGAGTCGTGTCCAACTCACAGTAACCTTATGTACAATAGGACAAAGCACTCCTGACACTGTGCCATATCCAGCACTATTGTAAGTGCTTCTCTGCTATTCCTGGGGTTTTCGATGGCTGACTGTTCCAGGAATGGGCTGCTAGGTCCTTCTCCCAAGCTTATAGCATTTGTTATTCCCAGATGATTTCTTATCCAAGTATTAACCAGGCCCAACCCTGCTTAGCTTTTGAGATCTGATGAGATCAGACACCAGCATGGTATGGCTATAGAATATGTAACATATACTGAATTGAAATTGAATATGTTAACTCATTTTATCCTCAAAACAACAATGTGGCATATTTCTCTATATATAAACTAGAGAAAGGGCTGGAGTTTAGCTTAGTTGGTAGAGTGCTACTCTGTGCTCTCTGAGGTCCTGTGTCTGAGCCCCAGCACCACAAAAACAGGAGAAGGACCTGGCAGTCCACTTGAGAAACAATCCCAAAATAGCCATCAAAAACCCTATGAAGGTCACTATGAGTCAGACCTGACTTGCCAGCATTTAATAACAATCTAGAGAAAAATACACCTACATTTCAGTCACCTCAGGATGTTAGAATAATTTAAAAATTTTCTTTCTTTTACTTTTCAGAATTCTCACTTTCTAGAAAAAATAGAGCTTACATCTGAATTGAGATAACTGCAATAAATACTATTTATGGAAAAAGGTACAAATAGATACACAAAGTAATCCCTAAATCCTAAATTATCTCCTTTGTATCTTGCATCTTTATATTTTTAAAAAGGAAAGATTTACTAGAAATCACATACTATACAATAGATACTTTCCATGTGATAAAGTTGAAGAGATGAAAATGACTGCAGACGTTATCACTTGTCCGAAGGGAAAGTGAAGCCCAAACACCCTCAGCTCAGATAAGCAAAGTGTACCATTACAGATCAAAGGAGGAAGTGTAAGAAGGAATGCTTTCACACAAGGTAAGAATTAAGAACCTCCAGCCCTGATTAAATTTTACTGAGTCCATGGAAAGTTTATAAAATCATGCATCTGTCAACAGCTTTTCCCACAATGCAACTCAAATATGCAACAGGCAATATAAACAAATACAAGAATTAGGCAATCACTTCTCAACCCTTTGTTGTTAGGTGCCCTTCAGTGGGGTATGACTCATAGTGACCCTCACGGTTCTCAGGGTTTTCATTGGTTGATTTGTTTTTTTTTTCTGGATTGCTTCAGGAGTGGATTGCCATGTCCTTCTCCCATTTTTGCAATGCTGGGGATCAAACCTGGGTTCTCAGAGAATATAGAGCAGTAGTCTTAAACTCCAGCCCCTCTTGGCCCTTTGGCTATGATCAAGTAAAGAATTAGGTGAAAAAATTGAAAAGCAAAAAAAAAAATGTAAAGTCAATACATGTACTGGAATGGACAGTATAAAAGGATACCAGAAAAAAAATTAAGTAGAAGAAAAGGTGGGGGGGGGGGGTACCAGGGAGGCCTGTGCAGATGGAGTGCCCTTGTACAGTTTAAGCGTGGCAAGGAAACCCAACAAGAAGCTCAGGTATAAGGTAAAGTACAAATTACCAAACCTAAAAAAAAGAGAGCATAATTGGGGTAGAGTGGGGGAGTCACCCTCTTGGTGACTCCCAAACCATTAATGTTCAACATACATAAAAGGAATGCAAAGAAGCCAGGCAAAAAGATGTGATTTGAAAGTGGAATTCACAAACAGTTTCCACTGTGGATAACAAAGAGGTACTAAGGGAATAAATTGTGACAACCTCCGAGTAAAAATAATCATTCCCTTACTAATTCTCTCTCTGTCTGTCTTGTGTATCTGATTGAGCATGATTATGCCTGTGACCTGTGCCGTGAAATGCACAAAAGCAGATTCTGGACAAGGAACAGTAAAGTCCTTGATGAGGGTTTCATAAAACCTTTAAATCAATTACTACTGCTACACCAACACACTCATATTTATACTACTAACAATAACAATATTAATGGTTGTTGTTGTTGTTAGGTGCCGTCAAGTCAGTATCCGACTCATAGCGACCCTCATAGGGTTTTCAATGGCTGACTCTTTCGGGATTGCCTTGGGAGTGGATTGCCAGGTCCTTCTCCCATTTTTGCAGTGCTGGGAATTGAACTCGGGACCTCAGAGACTGCAGCGCAGCGCTCTACCCACTGAGCCAAATCCCAGCCTAATATTAATGGTAGCCAACCTTTATTGAGTACCTACTATGTACCAGACACTATACAGAACTCTTTACATACATTAACTCATTTATCCTCACAACAGTATGGTATATTTCTGTGAGGGATGTGAAGTGGGCAGTGGAACTAGGGTAGGGGAGGAGCTGAATTCATAGTTCTTAGAAATGAACAATGCTTTGAGAAATATCGGGAGAAATCACCTGACGGTAGGAAAAAGACAGGCTTAGGAAAAAGGAAAGAAAGACAGAGGCGGCTGCCCTAGGACAGATCAATGACAACCCTGAGGACAGATGCATTGTCTGATTGTCCTGCAGACTTCTGCCTTCTGCAAGGCCCAAAGTGTCCCCACTGTATTTATTTTATACAATAAAACATATTTCCATGATTTATGCTAGTGACTCAGCAGCAACATTATCTGCGCTTTCGTCAGGCCAACCTGAACTTGCTTTCTGATTCTCTTTTCCCTAAGACAGCAATTCATTATTTCAAATTTGCAATCCTCCTCCTGTAGCCCTCTAACTGAGACTACAGGTACATACCACTGTACCTGGTTTCTGGATCCCCTATACCTGTACCTCTTTTTTGCAGTAGTGGGGGGTTGAACCCAGGGTCTTACACATGTTAGGCAAGTACTCTACCACTGAGCTACACTCTCAGTGCCTTTTTTTATTTTGAGCCGGTTCTCACTGAATTATGCAAAATATCTCTGGCCTCAAAATAGGATCCTCCTGCTTCAGCCTCCCAAGTCACAGCATATGTCATAGTACCAGCATTGGTTCTCTCTCTAATAGTTTTCTGATCTTGGAGACTATATTTACCCCTCTGGGCCTCAATTTCCTTATCTGTAAAACTGCATACTACTATAGCTTGCTGTAAAGCAACTGATGGAGTATATAAAGCACTTACCATAGAGTATATACTCAGTGATTTGTGTCATTATCATCAGAAAATGATTTGCCTTTTACAAATTTTATATTTGATAGTAAGGCACTACACTCACCACTTTTGATATGGACATAAAATAAGATTATAAAACTAATATTTAGTTTTCATTTGGAAGAAAAACTTGTGTAGGAATGTTTACAACTGTTAGGTCATTAGCTTTGATGAGAACTAAGTAGGCCTCCAGAATGGGTCTAGACAAAGGAAAAGAAAGGCAAGAGGGCAAGAGGAATTCTACAATGACAACATGACACTTGTGAAATTAACACTGCTGCTTTTTCAGTCTGTGTACATGGTTTGGAAAAATCCATAACTACTAAAACAATTAAAAATTAAAAATATAATTTTAAATGGTTATCTTCA
Source organism: Pedetes capensis (assembly GCA_007922755.1). NCBI lineage: Eukaryota > Metazoa > Chordata > Mammalia > Rodentia > Pedetidae > Pedetes > Pedetes capensis. The sequence continues at coordinate 11,430 of VMDO01005872.1, read as the reverse complement.
AAAATTTATACTCATAAACATATGTTTATGTCATGTATGCTATGTTATGTTATGTATATGCATATATATTGGAAGAAGGACCTGGCAACCCACTCCACAAAATCTATCCACTATTGAAAACCCTGTGAGTAGCAGAGGAAGCACTGACAATAGTGTTTCACCTGTTGCAGGTAGGGTTGTTATGAGTCAGACACCAACTAGATGGCACCTAACAACAACATTTTATACACACACACACACACACACATATACACACGTGTGTGTATATATATATAATGTATGTATATACAAACACACATACATATATACCTTCCCTACTTCCAATCTAAGAACATATTAGATTCAATTCTCTACATACACACAACATGAAAGATAACTTATAGGCCCTAGGTTTAGATTTTGTTAATACTCATTGGTTGGTGAAATACTGGGCGCTGGCATCTTCATGACCTTATTTGATCCTCACAACTCCTCTGTGAGAAAGAAGCCATCTCCACAGGACTAACTCTGCGGCCCAAGAGAGCTAGGAGGTAACCAAAGAATGAATTCAAACTTTGCTCTCCTGCTTCTGAGTTTCACTGTTTCCATTTTCCTCTATTCTCAAAATATTTCCTATAGTACCATTAATAATTTTGACTGTTCAGTTTTCACTTTGAATATTCTGCTTCCAGCACTTGTCTGTGACAACATGTTTATAAATAATTATATTTAAACTAATTGGTATTTAACTGAACATTTATAGAATAGAAAGTGCTTGATTCAAATGGACAAAGTGATGATTCATCAAAACTATAGTACTTGCCTTTAGATTTGAAAACGCCCTGAGCCAGATAAATAAATCCTTACAGTAGCTTGTTTTCACTTGAAACAAAATGAACTGTATGTGGTGGTTTTACATTGTGACAATGAAATAAATAACCAGCTCTTAAATAAGCATGGCATTAGCTGACTAGATTATAGTAATCTCCCCTTACTGTAGTTTCACTCTCCATGGTTTCAGTTACCATATTCAACTGAAGTCCAGAAATATTAAGTGGAAAATTCCAAAAACAAATAACTCATAAGTTAAAAAAAGCCTTTTATTATGGTATATTTTATTATTAGTTATTGTTAATATCTTACTGTGCCTAATTTATAATTTAAACTTTATCATAGTGATGTATGCATAGGAAAAAATATGGCATACATAGAGTTTGGTACAGTTCCTCGTTTCAGGTACTTGCATAATGTTAGAATATATTCCCTGAAGAGAGGACTGTTGTATTGTAACCAACTGGAAATTACAAATGAGTGTTTTTTAACTGAGAAGGTGACAGAGACAATGTAAGAAGGCCCAGAACATTTTAGAAAGGATTCTCAAAGTTCAGCCTACTTTTCCCACCAGACAACCGGTGGGGAGATGGGAAGAGGGATGGGGCACGTGAATGTTGCTAAAGCTTCTTGGGCAACTCTGATTACAAACTTTGGCCTTTAAGCCACATCCGTTCAAGGTGGAGAACCATGTCAGATATAATCCATAAATCTAAATTAGAAGAAAGCTTTGCATTGCTGCTCTCAGTGAATCTTGCCCTAGACCTACCTATTCATAACTTAAAAAGAGCTTTAAGTTGCAATTCTTTAGAGAAATTGGAATAAATAAAACACCAAAAGTAAGAGTGAAAGAAAGATCAGAAAAAAATAAGAGGGGGAAAAAAAAAAACCCACAACAGAAGCTGAATGAACAGCCTACACACCTGCAGGCTTTGGCATATACACCATGCACACAGCATGATTGCATAATACAGAGAACACATTTGCAAAGGGAACTGCAAAACAGTTTAAGCAAGCTTTGAACTTAAAAGTGAGATGTGAATTTAAAAAAAGATGCTCAGACCCCACTACAAAGCAAGCATTACAGAGGACAGCAAGTAAGGCATGTAAATAAATATATATTACAATTGAGGTGGCTTCTAGAATTATTTGAAGGACATAAAAATTACCCTGCCCCCTTTTTGAGATAGGTCTCACCATGTAGCCCAGGCTGTCCTGGAACTTGCTATACAGACCAGGCTGGCCTTGAACTTGTGTCAATTCTCCCGCCCCAGCCTCCTAAACTGAGATTACAGGAGATAAACTCGCTTTAAATTGAATGTTTTGAAATAACAAAATTATGTCCAAAAGGCAGTAAAAGGAGGAATATCGAAGTCAAATGTTCTGTCTACACAGTGAACAAGAGGACAGATGCACCAAAGAGGAAAACATGACTATGAGGCAAAGGAGGGGCACTAGATCACAGCAGCTCAGGAAAAGGGACAAGAGCCACAAGTGGTAACTTTAAAAGCTGTGCTTTTACTTTCTTCAGCAAAGATAGGAGAAGGTAAAGAAAATAAGATACACCAAGAATTTACTTCAAGTCACAAAGCTTCTTAGGCTCTGTCTTCACAACATCCTAATTCAACAAATGAAGGTAGTGTGTTAGAAGTTAGAAAACTAACCTGGGGCTGCCTGACTCAAATCTTGGGTAGACTGACCCCCAAGTGTTACTCTGCAGTTCAAACTGGAAAGTGAGAGGACATGTAATGGAGAGTCAGTGATAGACTGGCGGCTGATTAAATCAGATCAATCACCTGGGACCCCAAAGCAGACAGAGCCCTATCTGAACAAGATATAGTGCTGTACACTACGTGGAACAACACTCACAGGATAAAGATTAAATAGGATGACATAATATAAAAACATTTCCCTCACTTAACAAACATTACTAAGTATTTACGCCCAGGGTGGGCCTCTTTGAAACAAAACCTGTAAAACAGTTTTTGAGTGCAAGTAATATTTGAATGCAAGAAAAAGAGACAAAAATACAACCAGTTGTTTCAAAACCATATGATACACAGCAAGGTTGAGATGGCAGTAGAAGATGTGTTGTTCCATGTGGAGGGAAAGAGGTTAGATTTAGAGGAAGCATTAAGGATGAGGCAGTATCTAAGATGCATTTTGAAACCGAGTAGGAATTTTCCAGACAGATGGGGAAGGAAGTACTCTGGGCAGAGGAAACTGCATGCCTAAAAGCACAGAAGCATGAAAGAGCATATTTAAGGAACTGCAAATAATCTGATAAAGTCAACTGTAGGATGGGACATCAAAACTATGTGCCAAAGAGAAGCAGGGGTAGGAGAGGCAGCCAGCCTTAGAGTATAGAGGATCTTACATGCTACTCCATTAGGCAACATGTGTTCAAATGGCCACTGCACAGTGATGCCCCAGTATAACCAGCCCTTTGGGTTGAAGGCCAGAGAGAATAGCTGGGGCATAGCTGTGCTGCTCCAGAGATGAGCCTTTGCCATTAAATTGCCTCCTGCTGCCATGGCAACTCTCTGCGGCAAGGCTTTTTGGAGCAAGAGGTGGCAAGCAGATACTAGGTCTGCTGGGTGCCTCCTGCCGAATTTGGCTCCTCTCCTCTCTAATCAGGATGGAAGCACTGCAGCACTAAAGCTGGAAAGCTGGCTGAAAAATCCCTCCACTGCCTTCTGCTTTAGTGATTCCTGACACGTGTCGTCCCCAGAGGGGAATAAAAATGGAGTCGATCATTTTTCTAATTATTACCTCATATCCATTTACAATTTATAGCCCCTTTCTACAGAGTGTTGCCGTTAGTGCATCACCAAAAAGAAAAATATGACAGCCTAGCAGAGCCTTCTACTATTACAATATATAGGCTACCAAGAGTCTGGAAGATCCATACTCCACCCACAGTGGAATTCTGCCCAGTTATTTCCTGTTGGGGGAAGGTGCAGGAAGGCAAGTCCAGTCATTTCATAGGGCGTAACCAAAAGCCCCAAGAAGAGCTGTCATATACTAGGACACAGCTAAAAGGTCAAACTAAATAACCCAACTAACTCCAACACATAATTAACTAAAACTTTGTTGACTCCCTGAAACAAAGAGAAAGGGAAAGACAGATATGCTGAGAGCAGCAATTTGTCTTCAAAATTGCAACTCCAGATGGTGGTGGAGGGAGTTTGCAATGTTTGTAATGCCCTGTTACTGCATCCACACCGCTGTGGTTTGAATGTGTACCCCCTCAAAAGCTCACACTGAAGGATGGGGAGGTAGCTCAGCGACAGAGCACTAGCTCAGCATGCACAAGGCTCTATGTTTGATTCCCAGCACCATCACAGTCACACTCTTACTTAGGAGGTGGGACATTTAAGAGGTATTGAGGTCACAGCGGGGGCTGGGATTTAGCTCAGTTAGTACAGCATCACTCTGCAGTCTCTGAGGTCCGGGGTTCGATTCCCAGCACCGCAAAAATGGGAGAAGGACATGGCAATCCACTCCTGAGGCAATCCCGAAACAATCAGCTACTGAAAACCCTTATGAGGGTCACTGTGAGTTGGACCCAACTCTACAGCACCTACCAACAACAACAAGGTCACAGGGACATGGTCCTTTTGAATGAACTAATGCTGTTGTCAGGATAGTGGTTATCCGTCACAGGAGTGGGCTCCTGATGAAAAGGATAAGTTTGGGTCTTTTGTGCACTCAGGCACACTCATTCATGTTCGCTCTCATTCATTCATTTTCCCGCTCTCTCTCCCCCTTCCTGCCTCCTCCCCCTGATCTTTCTTTCTCTCCCTCTCCTACCTCATCCCCCTCTAAGTCTCCCCTCCACCCCTTCTGCTGTTATGATGCACCAAGAAAGCCCTGTCCAGATGCAGCCCTTCAGTCTTGGACTTCCCAGCTTTCAAAACTGTGAGCCAAATAAACTTCTATTGTTTATAATTGACCCAGTCTCAGGTATTCTGTTATATCAGCAAAAAATGAGCCAAGGCAAACTAGAGAACAGAAAGAAGGACTGAAGTAAGTGTTTACCTGACATATAAGGTTGATGACAGTGATGTCCCATGTCCTTACTGCCTCCCCAATCCTAATGAGGAAGAGGGAAAAAAAAGTAAAAAAAAAAAGAAGAAGAAGAAAAAAAAAAACCTCCCAAGAATGAAGTATAACTGCTATAAATAGAACCTAAAGATGAATCTGACCAATCCCCAAAGAGACAACTGGACAATGACCATCACTGCAGCCCTCCTCTGCCAGTACTTCCATGGCCATGGATTTACAGGCAACTGCTAAGAAAAGAAATTTTCACAGTCCTCTGTGGCAGGTCAAGGCACACAGAGCCAAAAACAAGTTAAAAATCTGGAGGGTGCCCTGGGATCAGATTAAGGCAGCAATACTCAGAGAATATTTGCCTCTCTGGCTTCACCCCCTCCTCTCTATTCCTCAATCTGGCATACACCTTGGGGCCCTTGGCACTATCTGCCTGGAATGTCTTGCCTCTAGATGGTAATGTGGTTAGCTTCCCTCTTTTCACATCTTTATTCAAAAGTCACCTTCTCACTGAAGACTTTGCTGGCCACCCTGTCTAAAATGCCAGCTCAATATTCTTATGTACCTTCTTCATCCTTTTTGCTTGGTTTTTCCTCAGTACTTTCATTTACACATTATATATTTTACTTGTTTGTCTCTTTATTATCTGTCTCTACCAGTAGAGTATCAGCTCTAGGACAGGAGAGATATTTGAGTATTTAACACATCACTATATACTTAGTGCCTAAATAATATGTGGAATGAGGAAGGCGCTCCATAATTATCTATTCAATCAATAAAGAGTTGGTAATTGTGTAAGATTTTACCAAGTGGGACTGAAGTGGAGGGAAGAATTTATTTCGGGTTGTTGTTGTTGTTGTTGTTGTTGTTGTTGTTGTTGTTAAGTGCTGTTGAGTCGGTGTCCAATGCATACAATAAGTGAAACACTATTGCCAGTGCTTCATAGGGTTTTTAATGGCTGATTGTTTTTTTGGTGAGTGGGTTGCCTGGTCCTTCTCCCAAGCCTATAGCACCTGGTATTCCCAGGCGGTCTCCTATCCAAGTACTAACCAGGCCTGACCCTGCTTAGCTTCTGAGATCTGAAGGAACTGGATGTCACAGTGGTACGGATGCAGGCTTATTTAGGTAGGGAATAATATTCCCATTCATTCAACAGAAATTTATTGAACATCTCCTGTGCTAAACACAGGGCTACATAAGTACTAGAGATAGAATGATAAATAAGACAATACAAAAAGTGTCTCCCATCCCAATGTCCCCCCCCACACACACACTGTCCAGAAGGTGGGGTGACAGTTATAAACTGTGTAAATACTTGTAGCAGGGAAGAAAGGATAGCAGAGGAAGGATCAAGTAGGCTCATGAACAGAGTCAGGACATAAGAATGAGTAAGAATCAGCCAGGTGTGGAGGAAAGGGGTGGAAGCAGGGAGGGAACAGAGCATGAAAAGGGTTAAAGGTGACAGAATGCATGGAGAACTAAGAAAATGAAAAAGGTCAGGATGGTCAATATGGATCGTGAGGAAAGACAGAGAAGGCTGGGCTGGCAAGCTAGATCTAGCTCATGTACAGCCTTAAAATGGTATTAAAGATGTTAGCAGGTTTGCAATCCACCCCAAATACACTGGGAAGCCACTGGGAGCCCACCAGCTGCAATGTGGAGAAAGAAGTGGAGGTGAGAAAGGGAGAAAGTAAAGAGGTTATAGGATTTCTACCAAGAAATGGTGACTTTACTAGAGTAGGAAAGGGAAGGAAAAGGAGGTAATTTTAAAAGCATTTAGGCACAATTAAGGAAATCTGAGAACTGATTAAATATGGAAGAAAAGAGATAAGTTAAGGATGACGTTTAGCATCAGTTTTCACCAGTATGCCCAGGACTTCTGGTTTGGGAATCTTGTTCCATTCAAAAAAGACAGGAGACCCAGGAGGAAGAGTAGTAGAGTAGGGAAGGATAAAGATGATGCTCCAACTTTAAACTTTTTGTGTTTTTTTTGTTTGTCTGTCTGTTTGTGGTAGTAGGTAGAACACCCAGACCCCATATAAATTGCCTTAAAAGGAGGAAATTTAACACTTCAAACATGACAAACAGTGTTGTACTTTTTTCCTTTACCTTATAATTATTTGACATTCTGCAACTTGAATAATCAATCTCTTTCATGGGACACATATTTTTATGTATTCTGAAGTTTCCTTTCTTCCCCTTCTTTTCTCTCTCTCTCTCTCTCTCTCTCTCTCTCCTTTCTTTTTATTACTAGGGTTTCAATCTAGGGCCTTGAGCATGCTAGAAAACGGCTCTACCACTGAGCTGCTCGTCAAGTCCCCTATTTTATTTTTTGAGACAGGTTCTCACTAAGTTGTACAAGCTGCCTTTGGTCTTGAGCTTGGGATCCTCCTGCCTTAACTTCCCAAGTCACTGGATTACAGGAGAGTACCACAATGCCCAGATACAATTTGAGTTTGAGGTATCTGATATACTTGTTGTTAGGTGCCACTGAGTTGTGTCTGACTCATAGCGACCCTCATAAGGTTTTCAATGGCTGATTGTTTCAGGAGTGGATTTCAACATCCTTCTCCTGTTTTTGAAGTGCTGGGTATCAAACCCAGGGCCTGAGATTGCAGAGTGGCACTCTACCAACTGAGCTAAACCCCACATAACATAATAGAATTGCAAAACTAAGGCATAGAACTGGAAAAGCATGGTGGGAAAATGATTGTCCAATTTAGCTACCATGTCTGTCTCTTCCTCAAGCATGTATTACTGTTGTTGTTAGGTGCCGTCAAGTCGGTATCCAACTCATAGCGACTCTATGTACAACAAGGAAAACACTGTTGTCAATGCTTCTCTGCTGTTCATAGGGTTTTCAATGGCAGACTGATTTTTGGGAGTGGGTTGCCGGGTCCATCTCCCAAGCCTACAGCACTTGGTGTTCCCAGGTAGTCTCCCATCCGAGTACTACCCAGGCCAGGCCTGCTTAGCTTCTGAGATCTGATCGGATCAGATGCCACAGGGCTATAGCTGCAGGCACATGTATTACAGAGGGAGAAATAACTGCCAGAATAAAAACTAAGAGTCACTGATTGTAAACTGTGCTTCTTATAATAAAGTGACACAAGAAAATAAAGCACTTCACAGGTGCTTCAAGAAAATGTTTCAAAGCATTTCACAGGCCCTTCAAGAAAAAAAGTTTTCTATTTAGTCAACTGGAAGAACATCCCCAAAGTAAGTTCACTGTAAATATTATATAGCTGGAAGGATCATTTTCAAAATCAACTTTTGTAGCATTCACACTGAGAAATAATATATGCCAATGGCAAGAAATTTTACTTTCTGTTTAGTTTAATAATTTTACTGAGCTATAATTAACATAATTACTACCTGTGTAGACTTTCAGATTCAAAGTGTTATTGTTTTGTTTTGTGTTGTGACAGGGTCTCACTAAGTTGTACAGGCTGGTCTCAATCTCCCAGGTTCAAGGGATCCTCTTACCTCAGCCTCCTAAGTGCTAGGACCACAGGCCCGGGCACTACTACATGTACCACTGCACTCATACAATTCAATGTTTTTAAATATATTTTATTGAATTGCTCATCCATGCCTAAAACCTAATTGTAGAGTATTTGCATCATTCAAAAAGAAACCTCATATCTGTTAGCAGTCATAACCCATTCTCCTATTATCCCCACCCCATATTCCTCACAACTATTAATCCACTTCTGTTCAAAATATAAATTTGCCTCTTCTGTACATTTCATGTAAACAGAATCATAAAGTATGTGCTTTTTTGTCACTGGCTTCTTTTACTTAGCATGTTTTCAAGGTTCATCATGCTGTGACATATATCAGTACTTATTTCCTTTTGTTAGCTGAATATTCCACCCTATGGACATATCACATTTTGTTTATTTGTTCATTATTTGATGCACAGCTGAGTTGTTTTTTCTTTTGTGTTATTATGAAACATATCTCTATCTACATTCATGTACATGTTTTTCTGTGGACATGTATCTTCTTTTGGGTAGATATCAAAGAGTAGAATTGCTAGGTCATGAAATAACTCTCTGTTTAATATTTTGAGAAATGGCCAGACTATTTACTGAGCAGCTACACCATTCTACTTCCCATCCACAACATATGAGGGGCTCCAAGTTTTCCATATCCTCATCAATACTTCAAACTACCCTTTTTATTATAGTTATTTTAGTGGATCTGAAGAGGTAACCCATGGTGGCTCTGACTTGCATTTCCTTAATGAATAATGATGATGAACATATTTTCATACGCCAATTCATGTGCCTAGTCATGCATGTAGCTGCTTTAGTTGTTGCTGTTAGGTGCTGTCGAGTCGATATCCGACTCATAGCAACCCTCATAGGGTTTTCAATGGCTGACTGTTTTGGGAGTCCCTTGGGAGTGGATTGCCAGGTCCTTCTCCCATTTTTGCGGTGCTGGGAATTGAACTCGGGACCTCAGAGACTGCAGCGCAGCGCTCTATCCACTGAGCTAAATCCCAGCTGCTTTAGAGGAATGCCCAAATTGTTTGCCCATCACAGACTTATTTTGAATCTGTGCAAAAGGCAGAGACAGAGATAGGTACTAGATATTGTCACAACATTATGAGAAAATATACATTACAAAAAAATCAGGATCAAAATAGAAAAAAAAAAAATCACTCAGGAGTAAATACAGGAGCAAGAGCCAAAGGATTACACGTTGAAGGATAGCTGCAGTGGCAAAAAAAAGAACACGCCAAGTGGAAGGAGAAGCTTGTGGCCCGAATGGGGAAGTCCTGGCTTAATTTGAATTGATTTTATAGGTGGAATAATTAAAGGTGCTGACAACAACCCAGGTGTGACTATGGAGGATTGAATCCGGACAGCCTCCAGTGAGAAAAAATTTAAATACTTCCCAGGGTTAGAGAATCAATGAGATAGAATGTGGAAAATACTTTGTAAATCGCATACATATAAAGGTTAAGATAGGTGTGCCTTCCCATCTGGATTAAAAAGAGAACCTTTGACAAGTAACTTTGAAATGCTTTTGGAAGATAATGATAATAAAGATAGTTATAATAAATAGCAATTAACTTTATAGTGCCAGACACTGTGCCAAGGAGTACATATCATTATCATATTTATTCCTTCGAAACACCTGAGAAGTGGGTACTATCGTTGTGTTCACATTACAAATGAAGCTCTTCAGGTCAATTATTATTGTTGTTATTTTCTACAGTGTAAAATCTGGTAATCTGTCTATTGGATCTACACTTATTGATAGATCCCCGATTGCATGAAAAATATTACCCATCATAGAAAACCTGCAAATACTGTTTTCACTATACTGGTTTTATCTTTATATCAGAGAATCAAATCTTAACATAATCAAATATACCAACCTCAATACTATTTAATTTCTTTATTGCTTCAACAATGTATAAATTATCTCCTTTCTACAGCAAAGTATAATATTTATTTTAAAATATTTAATTCATGTGGCACATAGTTTGTATGGTATAAGATTAAAATAGATGTAAGTATTCTTCATATTATCATTTGACTCTCTATTTTTTGTTAAACACTGATTGCTTTCGCAGGTTTTATTTTTCTTGCTTTATTGTAGATTAAGCCACTACCAGTTTCTTTCTTCTATTTCTATTTCATTTTAATTGCTGTTACTAACACATAGTTAAGATATTCTTATTACTGTGTTTTAGAACAAGTTTTGGTCTAAAATGGCAAAACTTCTTTTGCTTCCCTCTGAAGTACACAGCTTTTAATTGGACAATGACAACTATAAATATGTAATCTTTACTTAATGAGGAATCCCTCACCCTCATGTTTTCTTTAACCAGTATACTAATTGCCAACATTTAAAAACCAGAAGATTGACAAGTCTTGTGTACTCCCCCAACTCTTCTTCCTACCAGCAATTTTTTGGCCTCTCTTGAAAAATTAGCATCATGAGCTTCTGTACCCACATGCCAAACCTTAGCTAGAACAGGAAGCAGCTAACTCCTTTATATGGAGCACACACATATAAAGTTCAAAATGTTCAATATTTTCCCTGGTTTTAAATTCAGACCACTCATGTGACTTATAGTGTCTGTATGGAGGCACTTGGATTTGCAACCTCTGGTGAAACCAACAAGTTACTCTTTGTATCTTCAAAGCTAAAAAATTCACAGCTAATTTGGTGCTTACCTTCAGTAACTACACATATCCTAGATTTCCAATATAATTTCTTCTACATTTCCATTATGTGGCTACTGATTTTCATTCCCATTTCATTGTCTTACAATATATGCACCTACTTCTTATTTTTCAAATTATTTTGTGAACAAGAATACTTTTTAAAAAAGTATTCCCCTTAAATGCAAATCAAAACAACACTGAGATTTCACCTTACACCAGTAAGAATGGCCAAGATCAATAAAACAAACAACAACAAATGCTGGCGAGGCTGCGGGGAAAAGGGAACACTTTTACATTGCTGGTGGAGCTGTAAATTGGTGCAACCACTATGGAAATCAATATGGAGGTACCTCAAAAAACTAAAAATAGAACTACC